>JAXCGZ010000205.1:30000-100000 GCA_037179515.1 Halocaridina rubra
TGGGGAGATGATAGAGGAAACTGAGAATTTTATGGATCTGGAGTCACACGTGGAAGGGAATGAACGAGTGGAGGTGAGGCTATGTCATAGAGTTCAGGAAGTGAACAATAGTCTTGAGGGCATGAAAAGTGTGATGAGAAATAAGTATATAGGAATGAATGCAAAGAGAAGGATAGATGAAGGTGTGATTGTGACTATGGCATTGCATGGAGCATAAACTTGGAATGCAAGGAAAGATGAAAAGAATAAGTTGAATGTAATGGAAATGAGATGTTTAAAACGTATGATTGGAGTATCTAGAATAGATACAGTGAAAAATGAGGCTGTGACGCATGGAATATCCTCTAATAAATGAAAAATCTGTTATAAGTAACAACGACATGGACATCTGACTCTGAGTTGGGGATTCGTGAGGAAGTCGTTCTTACCTATATCCACTTAGGATGAAACACCTCTAAGTACGATATGCACAGATGAACACACAAAGTAAAGCAGATATAAATACTCAGATACAAACGGGAAAAAGTCACGTAACTAAATTCACGTCTCATTATACACACATGCGTATGAGAGAGAGAGAGAGAGAGAGAGAGAGAGAGAGAGAGAGAGAGAGAGAGAGAGAGAGAGAGAGAGGAGAGAGAGAGAGAGAGAGAGAGAGAGAGAGAGAGAGAGAATATTCTCTTTTACAAATAGTGGGCGAAGCCACCTCTCTGTTAAGAAGACGAGAGGAGAGTTAATGTGAGGTGTTAAATAGGTCAGAGTAAAGAGGAGAGAGAACGTTATGGTTCTTTCTTCTGTTCCTATCTTCTTGTGTGTGAGATTTTTTATATATATACTTCAAATAGTTTTGCATATAGTAATGACAAAAATTTTTTTTAAAATCTATATGCTTAAAGTAGATACAGCTTTGCCTAATAACCTCTGTCACCTCAGCAAGCTTAATAAGTAAACAATAAAATATGAAGAATCAAGAATGGAACAGTGTCCGCATGATCTGGAAATTTGATAATGTAAAAATGCCAGTCCCTAAGCAATATAATAATAATAATAATAATAATAATAATAATAATAATAATAATAATAATAATAATAATAATAATAATAATAATAATAATAAAAATGATAATAATGATGATAATAATAATAATAATAGTAATAATAATAATAATAATAATAATAATGATAATAATAATAATAATAATAGAAAAGAAAAAATATTTTCAATTCAAATTTTATAGGAAAATTCCAATTTTAGCTAGTTTTGCATCTCATTTGCAAAAGGATATGAGAGAGAGAGAGAGAGAGAGAGAGAGAGAGAGAGAGAGAGGAGAGAGAGAGAGAGAGAGAGAGAGAGAGAGAGAGAGAGAGAGAGAGATGTTTATAACCGTGTTATCCAGGCAAGTTCGAAATTACATTGTCTATTATAAACCAAATTATCCATACATGTTCCATACCGTGTATCAATTTGGGTAAATGGAGAATTTGGGGATTCCCACTGGTACTGTAGATTAAATTAAGTTCCCCCCCACACACACTCATACACGCAGACGCATAACCACACATACGCATACACACATCACCAGGAAGGCTAAAGAAAATCCCAAGCTTTTCCACAGCTTTATCAGAGGAAAACTGAAGGTAAAAGAACAGGTTTTAAGGCTAAAGAGAGCGGATGGAAGCATCACTGAGACGGATGACGAGATCTGCAAAGAATTGAACAAGGAGTTTCAGTCAGTATTTACAGTAGAAAATACTCCACCCCCTCAGATTGCAGTGATAGAAGCTCAAGGGCCGGTATTAGAGAACATCAACCTTACAGCCACAGGGGTATGCAAAGCGCTGATGGATTTAGATGTTCATAAAGCTACAGGTCCTGATGACATATCTTCTCATGTGCTTAAAAATTGCGCAAACTCAATATCAGTGGCACTAAGTATCATATTTAAAAAGTCACTGGAGTCAGGGGAGATTCCAAGATGCTGGAAACAAGCAAATGTGATACCTATCTTCAAAAAGGGAAGGAGGGATACGGCTCTGAACTATAGACCAGTTTCCTTGACCAGCATAGTTTGCAAAGTTATGGAGAAACTACTAAGGAAACATATCTCTCTTCACTTGGAATCCTTCAACTTTTTGTCAGTGAGGCAACATGGCTTCAGAGAAGGTATATCAACAGTAACAAACTTATTAGAATTTTATGATGAGGTAAGCCGAATGTTACAGGAAAGAGAGGGCTGGGCAGATTGCATATTCCTAGACTTCCAGAAAGCGTTTGACACTGTTCCACATGGGAGACTTATTAGGAAGCTGCAATCAATGGCTAGAATAGGTGGAAATGTTTTAGAATGGATAAAAACTTACTTGGAAGGAAGGGAACAGAGGGTTAGAGTAAGACACTCAGTGTCTGAATGGAGAAGAGTTAGTAGTGGAGTTCCACAGGGTTCAGTTTTAGGGCCACTTTTGTTCCTTGTATATGTAAATGACCTACCAGAGTCTGTAAATTCATTCATGAATATGTTTACAGATGATGCAAAGATTGTGAAGAAAGTAAAAAACGAGAACAATGGTAGAGAACTTCAGGAGGATCTAAATAATCTGCATGAGTGGTCAGAAAAGTGGCTAATGAAATTCAATACTTCAAAATGTAAGGTAATGAGAATGGGTACAAGTGCAAGAAGGCCCAAGCTTGACTACTCGGTAGCTGGAGTACAACTTCAAGAGACAGAAAATGAGAGAGATCTAGGAGTAAACATACTGGCAGATTTGTCTCTAGAAATACATATAAATGGCATAGTAAGGGCAGCATATGCATTCTTATCAAATGTAAGGGTAGCCTTCAGGCACATGGACAAGGAAATGTTCAGAAATATTTATGTAACCTATGTGAGGCCAAAACTCGAATATGCAGCCCCCTTTTGGAATCCGCACTTTAAAAAGCACATAGCTAAGCTTGAAAAAGTTCACAGACATGCCACGAAACTGGTGCCAGAAATACGCAATCTCAGTTATGATGAGAGGCTGAGGGAATTAGACTTACCATCACTCGAAGCTAGAAGAGTGAGGGGGGATATGGTGACAGTCTTTAAATTCCTTCATGGTTATGATAGAGTGGATAGGGATCGATATTTTGATATGGCTGGCTCTAGAACTAGAGGTCATAGTTTGAAGCTTCGTAAGAAAACTTCTTTGCAGGATGTAAGGAAATACTTTTTCAGTGTAAGGGTAGTTGATAATTGGAATTCGCTAAGCGAGGAGGTAGTTAATGCTATCTCAATCCATAGTTTTAAGGACAGGTATGATAAGTATCACTAAGTATAAAATGGAACCTACGAGGAGACGGGAAGATACGAGCTTTGGGCTCTTTCCCGTAAACACAATTAGGTAATCACAATTAGGTAACCACATATGCATTAGTTTTTCAAGTGCTGAGCTCCAAACACCTTACTCGCTTCTATTCTCGTGACTGAGCTTGTGGTACACTTGGAGCAGCGTAGAGCCAGCCATATTTATTTGTGTACTCGTTTTGCCTGTTGAGTCGGCAGAGGCTAAGAGTTGACAAACGCTAATACTGTCCCCTCCATAGCCATGATATGAATAGATTACGTATTTAATTTTTCATTTTTTTTTTACTGTAGAACGGCGTTTAGCATATAATAATAATAATAATAACAATAATAATAATAATAATAATAATAATAATAATAATAATAATAATAATAATAATAATAATAATAATAATAATAATAATAATAATAATGCATACATACATACATACATACATACATACACATGACCTCATTCCCCCTTGAGAGGAGGGGGTGGCCGAGCCAAGAAACACGCAGTCGCTATGATCCACACATACATCAACTACTCCTCTTCGCTCCTTGTGGATAAAGAGTTGCCACATTTTCCCCCCTCCACCCTACTTGGGTCATCCCCAAGGTAGGCAGGTAATGATATTCTACAATGAGACCCAACAGCAGCAGCTGGTTTACCCCCCCCCCCCAACACTTCATCACAGAGCAGCAACCTTTACACCAGTCCATCACAGTTCACTGCTCTAGGAGGTGCGATAAATCCCTTTGGCCAATGCCACCCATTCACAATCATTCCCATCTCTTGCACGCTCTCTCTGGCCAAGAGGTCCAAATGTCAACTCCTGCTGGTCAGAGTCGTAGTTAAAAAAAGAGTTTGGCAAAATGCTAGGTCAAAACAGAGTCTCATATTGCCTCAGTAGGCCTAATCCCAGCCTCTCACTACCCGACCTTGCACATTGACCTAATTTCCAGTGCTACTAACAATGTGCTGTTGTCAATATAAACAAGATCAAATTAGTGCTGGTACTTAACTACAGAAAAATGGAGACAATTGACGTCAGGAGAGACATTCAGCGTCCTACCCCACTTAATCTGACAAAATTAAGGCTTATTTTTGCTGCCAATGACAGTCAAATTAACATACTTTGAGTTTTGTTTTTGACATTGAAGCACGTGTCGCAAAAACAATTTTTTTAGGCTTGACATTGCTCTCAGATCCATTTATAAACACCCTACTCTTTCATCAGCTGATATGAGCTTGCTCTTTATAACGAACCTGCTCTTAGTACCACATGTAAAATAAAATGGCGGGCTGGGAAAGGTAGGCAGCAACTCACAGCAGTCTATAGATTATATCACACTAATTAGCTCACCCACTATTTCCATTTTGTATTTCTTCACTCACACATACTTTATTCAACCCATCCAAGCCCTTCATCTCCCCCCCCCCAAAAAGGGCATATTAACAGCATTAAAATATGGAGGTGGAGAATGAATGATGTTAGTGGGATTACCTGGCCATTTCCAATATGTGCTTCTTTGCTCACACCCAATTAATTTCATTCAACACATCCAAGGCCTTTATCCTCAAAAATAAATGCACATTTAGATACAATAAAATTTGCAGAAGGGATGCCTACCTTTGTTCAAAGCTACAGTGACTCCCCGATGCCATGTTAAAAAATGATCAACGGAGCTGCAGACCAGTTTTGACCATTGATAAAACTAGAGTAGGGAAATAACAGAGAAAGAATGTGATTGTTTTAAATGTGGTGTTGCTCTCAGTGCTCGCAAAGATGGTTTAGCCAAAACTAAGCAAAGCAACTTAAAAAAAAAAACTCAAAATATTTCTCACAAAAATGCGACCTATATCTTGGTCTTCTTCAAGATATATAATTGATATATAATAATTAGACACTTTAATATTTAACGTAGTTTGGAGGCGCGATTTAATCATTGGAACAAGTGAATTATCGATAAGTTCAAGGTGGAAGAGCAGGGTCCATGTCTGACTTAAAGCTATGTAGCGACAACCTATAATTCTATCTATCTACCTTGGCTGTCTCCCCAGTTGGGGGGTGATATTTATAAACACTGTTGCCATTTGTACACCCATAGAGAGCTGTACAATGTCCTTTAACACTCTGGTTCCTGCAGATCATATACTAGACACCTGAATAAAGATTTTCTTCCTACTTGATCTTTCCAGATTCTTTGGCCCGATTTCTTAAGCAGTGTAAACACAGGATACCATATTGTTAGTTAGCTAGACACACAAATGAATTTCATAAACGCATCTGACGCGGTCCTGTGTATGGTTAGGATCCCGTACGGGGATATACAGAACCGCGTCAGATGCGTTTACGAAATCCATTTGTGTGTGTCTAGCTAACTAACAATATGGTATCCTAGGTTTATACTGTTTAAGAAATCTGGCCTTTATCTTAGAAGTGGAAAACAGGTAGATAAAGGGGGGTTTACACGATCAAACGGTTCGTCGAACGCGGTTCGACAGACAAGTGTGTGAAGTGATGTTCGAACGTGTGAACGGGGTATTTGGTTGTCGAACACGTTCGACAAACGTGTTCGACAACCAAATACCCCGTTCACACGTTCGAACATCACTTCAAACACTTGTCTGTCGAACCGCGTTCGACGAACCGTTTGATCGTGTAAACTGCCTTTAAGAGTAATAAATCTATAAGAATTTAAATAATTTGGCTCTTTCAACAACAACCATTTTCCCACTAATAAATAGTACAGGCCTGTTGTAAGTAACACCTCACAGTGAACAATGATTATATATATATATATATATATATATATATATATATATATATATATATATATATATATATATATATATATATATATATATATATATATATATATATATATATATATATATATATATATATATATATATATATAATTACTTAATAATAAATAGTGATATTGCTACAGCTATTATTGTGTGTGTTTTGTATGCATCTTTCAGAGGTATTATAGATATTAAATGCAGAATTATGATATATATTCTACTCAAGATAACGGTTAAAAATCATCATAGTTCTTCTAAAAATGCAACATTTTTATATGCAGTAATAATAATATCCAGTAATATATTTTACCCTTTCAGTACTTAAAAAACTTATGTTTTATTTTGGGTATATCAGAAGATCTTTGTCTTGTATCTTATAATGAATGATCTGACTACGTATATTTAAAGTGAATGCTTTGTTAAGACTAATAAGCATCCATGTTTATACAATTAAAGAAACTTTATGAGTACTCTTATTACTACTTCTTTTTGCAATACTCGTGGTAAATTTGCATTTAAAATCTCAATTTTACTTTGGTTTGGAATTGCAATTTTCTGCAATTATCTTGAAAATGTGTAAATTTCAATTTGATTTGTTATTTTAGGAGATCGAATAAAGATTGTATAATATTCTTACGACACTTGGGATCTTTTCCGGCCATATGTTCAAGTTATATAACAAAAATTCCGTTGTAACTATTGGTTTCAAGCCTCTTACACTGGAATAGAACACTCCTATCCCCAAAAATAAACAATCATAAACTATAATGTTCGAAAAATAGCTTTTGAAAGTTACAATTTTGTATTAAATGACACACAAGAGAAAAAATCTAATTCTTACAAAGAATGCAAAGCAACTATAGTTCAATATGTCCTCAAAGATTATAAATACAAAACATTGCGATGCTAGTCATAAGAACCAGAGAGAGAAAATACAACGTTTTAGCTGGGAGGGGGCTGCGATATAGAATGAGAAGACTTACTGATGTATATGGAAGGTTTCACATTGCAAAATAGATATATATTGTATTTTGGAGTGATTAAGAAAAGTTTCTGGCTATATATATACATATATATATATATATATATATATATATATATATATATATATATATATATATATATATATATATATATATATATATATATATATATATATATATATATATATATATATATATATATATATATATATATATATATATATAATCAAATAAGCACATTACCATATCTGAAAACTTGTAATGTGCTTGTTTGATTATTGTTGGTCCCGAATGAGATTGAAAGTTGACTTAAATACGAAAATGAAACCACGAGTGAGGTTGGGGGAAACTGTAATAGTAATATAGTGGCATTCAGATAGAATGCGTTCATTCCTCGTATGGCAGATATAAGCTGTAAGGTCTGCATCCCTTTTTTACCTTCTATGGTGTAGTTGGTAGCGCATTGGCTTAGTAATTACAAGTCCCAGATTCAAGTCCCGGTTGGGGTAAAAATTAGACACACACACACACACACACGCATATATATATATATATATATATATATATATATATATATATATATATATATATATATATATATATATATATATATATATATATATATATATGTTCGTTCGTTCCGGTTTTACGTCACGGACTCCCTTTTCTACCAAGGGCTAGAACGGTTGCCTTCTTGCGAAGGACTTGTTTTGGCAGATGTAATCATTACCCTGAGTGCATGCCCTTGCTAACCTCAGACCGTGACGGGCGAGAACCCTCGACCTGACGCCTCAGAGTCGCGGACGCTACCGCTTGAGCCACGGTGACTACTCTGTATATATATATATATATATATATATATATATATATATATATATATATATATATATATATATATGAATCAATTTTCACCCCGACCGGGACTCGAACCTAGGACTTATAATTACTAAGTCAAGGCGCTACCAACTACACACCACAGAAGGTATAAAAGGAATCCAACCTTCTGTGGTGTGTAGTTGGTAGCGCCTTGACTTAGTAATTATAAGTCCTAGGTTCGAGTCCCGGTCGGGGTAAAAAATGATTCATGTTTTCACATATGTAATGTGCTTGCTTGGTTTTATATATATATATATATATATATATATATATATATATATATATATATATATATATATATATATATATATATATATATATATATATATATAGCCATGAATGCTTCTCTCTCTTTATATATAATTATATGTGTGAGTACATATGTGTGCGTGTCTGTGTATGTGTGTATTCATACCTTATTGTGCTAATGGTAAATAGTTCAATATTCGTAACTCTCGTCTCCTTGACGTGTTCCAATTATTTTTTTCACTAAAAGTTATCAAATCTCTTTAAATTATGAATGTGTGTAGCATTTATAGTTTCTTCACTTAACAAAATCCATTCAATAAGTATCATTACCCTAAAATAATTCTTCCTTATATGCTGCAAAGTAGCTTTAGATTTTGACCTTTTGTTCTAAACCTGTTCACATCAAAGTTTCACTTTTTAAAAATTCTGTCAAAGCCATGGAAGTGACGGACACTTCTTAACTTCGTCCATACATAAATACACCCGTTGGAGATTGTGTTCAATGAGACAGGGATCTTGGGAGGATAGATGATACATTTATTTTTGAAGTATTCTTACAATTCAGCTGCAGTTCCAAACGCTTCAAAGAATATGGGTATTCTTCTAAGTGTCTCTGTGTCTCCTACAGTCTAGGCCTAAAGCAGCCTTGATGATTGACTGATGATTGCCTAGAAATGACTGGGGTCTTGACCGACCCTCTTTGTAGCCTAGACTTAATTACTCTCTCTCTCTCTCTCTCTCTCTCTCTCTCTCTCTCTCTCTCTCTCTCTCTCTCTCCTCTCTCTCTCTCTCTCTCTCTCTCTCTCTCTCTCTGATTGAACTAACACTTGTGTCTGAAAACCATTATCTAAACAACATCTTCCATTTCCCTAAACTTCGTAAGGCCTAAAGCCTTATGCTATGACCTAATAGAACAAGTTTTTTTAGTTAAGCAGAATCCTAAAGAAACAAAGTCATATTTTCTTTCAATTTTCACAGGCTATAAAATACTAATACCGCGAACAGCAAAAATTATAAAATAAGCACCAAATCTTGCATATAATTGCCAAAGGAATAGGTGCATGGCATATTCTTAAGCAATTTCGTAACATAAATTACGTGTTCCCCGGCGTGTCATGAGAGTTCACTAAATGGGGCGGAGCGAGGGGACTGGGAATCCCCTTCTCTGTAATGTCTCTTCCCTAAGAGTTAGATATATTGTCTCTACTCAGTCACTCCCGTTATAAGGGGAAAAATCGTTCATGTATATAGATACAGAAATTTAGTAACAACTCTCTCTCTCTCTCTCTCTCTCTCTCTCTCTCTCTCTCTCTCTCTCTCTCTCCTCTCTCTCTCTCTCTCTCTCTCTCTCTCTCTCTCTCTTCCACGGTCACTTCTGTATTCTGAGTCAAGGGCCATGTGTGCATTTTTTCGCTATAGGGTAATTGAACTAAGCTTTTTTTAAAGGGGGAAATTTAAATTATTTCTGTAGGGACTTATTTGTTACTCTCTGGTTTAGATACGTAGAGAGAAAAACAACACACAACATTCTTGCCTATATAATTGTGGGGAGGTTGTTGTTAAGTTTCTGTTTTACTAATGGGACTCAAAGTACTGGACTTGGTTAAGAGCTCACAAACAGACGGGACAGTTATTAATTTCACACCCCACCCGTGCTACCACTGCTCGGCTAAATGAAACTCAGAATTCAACTTTCTTTTAATTTTGGGAATGCGGTGACACATTAAAAAAAAGAAAAAATATTTTTTGGAAAACTTGAACAAATTCAAACATTTAAATTAATGGAATGCTGCATCGAATCCCGGAGGTGGTGAGCACGATTTTGATTCCCGGCACCACAGACGGACGCCAATACTTTGGCCTCACCTCGACGATCACCTCTGTCACACAGGCAGGAATAGAATAGAGGGCACTTGTTTGTGGCAGATGAATTCCTGTGAAGATGCCACTTAAAAAGGTTTGAAGTAAGCAGGACTGCTGAGGCAAGATCTTGCTTCTGGGATGTTTTGCCACCAATTGAGAGTAATCAAGCATCCCTCTTGGTGACGCCATCATTCTCCCCCCCCCCTAGGATGTATATTCAGACCAGTAACTTATCATATAATATTCGAGGGCTAATGTTTAGTTTAGTTCCTGGGTTCACCAGTTTAGTTCCTGGGTTCATCCAGTGAGAACGTGCTTCCAGTAGCTCTAGTCTTGACCATACTTAGTACAATGGAGAGTGGTGGTGTTCTTTGTGCTGGTGGTGTTGGTAGTGGTGTCGCTGTTGGTGCTGTTTGTGGGTGTGCTGGGGATTTGTCTGCGTCTGACGCAAGCAAACTCATTTTTAATTTAAGAAATGAGTTGGCCGCAGTCAGGCAGGAGGTCAGATCCTTAGCAGAGGAAAACAGGGATCTGAGAGGTAAGGTAGAGGTGTTAACCAGGAAGGGACAATTGAATAGTGAAGACGACTGGAAAGTTGTGAATAAGGGTTCAACGAAGATGGTTCTTAAGAAAAATGATACTTTTCGACTACAAGTTGCTAATTCATTTAGTTCACTTAGAGATGAATGTGACAGTGGCGGCAGTAATTCTTCAGAACCCATAGAGTCAGATAGGTGTACTAGCGATCGTAGAAATGGAAGTGGGAAAAGCTCTCAGGTCAAGAGCCTAGGTAAGTCTCCCAAGGTCGGAGTAACCCATCCTCTGGATAAGTCTCGTTCTCTGGTAATTGTAGGGGATTCACTATGCAGATATGTAGACAGGAAACTCAGGCATAGAGTTAAAGGAAAATATTTTTTCCCTGGAGCAGTTATGAAGAAGGTAGGTGAGTCAATAAATAGCTGGATTGAGAAAAAAGATGTTGTTTGTTTGATAGCTGGTGGAAATGACGTGCAGGATGGTAGAAGTGAGGAGCTGATTAGGTTGTATAGACAAGCCCTGGATAAGATCAGGAAAAGGGGTGCAGTTCCTGTGATGTGTGGTATTCTCCCTAGGCTTAGCCAAAGTTCAGAGTGGTGGTCTCGAGCTATAGGAGTAAATGTTAGGATGGAAGTCTTCTGTCTGGAGTATAATATAGGTTTTATAGATGGGTGGGATCAGTTCACTAGTCGTAAGCATATGAATGCAAGGGATGGAGTGCATCTTTCTAATTCAGGTGTCTCGGAATTGGCTGGTATGATAGACAGAGAGGTAGGGGGGTTTTGTTAGATACAAATAATGAAATGAATAATACTTGTGCAGAGGAATTAGTCAGTAAGGGTTCAGTAAATAGTGGGTCAAATAACTGGGAGTCTAAGGATAATAACCATTTGTTACATAGAACAAATATTAACAAAAAGAATAGCCACAAGAAGGGTAAACCTAGAGAAATTTTAAAAGTATATTATACAAATAGCCGTAGTTTAGGTAACAAGATAGAAGAACTGAGAGCCATAGTATGTAGTGAGAGACCGGATATAATATGCATTAGTGAAAGTTGGATTAATTTAGAAAGCAAACACCTTAAAGCTGAGTACATAATTACAGGATATAAACTTTATAATGCAGATCGCAGTGCAGATAGAAGAGGGGGAGGGGTAATTATGTATATTAAAGATAGCTTCAGAAGCTGCATTAAGTCTGGAATTAAGACAAATCTAAATTCAGAAACCTTATGGGTTGAAATTAAAAATAATATAGAAAGTCTAGTTGTAGGAGTAGTCTACAGACCACCTGATCTAGATAATATAAAGCCGCAAGTTATATACGATGAAATTTCTAAAGTGACCAGGTCAAATAGAGTTTGCATTGTAGGCCATTTTAATTTTAGAAATATTAACTGGGAAACCATAACAGGTGATAGTAGCTCTAAGGAGTTTTTGGAAGTAGTAGAAGACAATTTCCTTTCTCAGCATGTACTTGAAGCAACACGGGGGGTGAATATACTAGATTTAGTTCTTAGTAATAGAGAGAATATGGTTACAAATTTAGAAGTTGGTGAACCATTGGGCAACAGTGACCATGATTCCATTAGATTTAACATAATATTCAAGGAAACTATAAAGGAAAACAAGAATATTGTTCCAAACTTTAGAGCAGGAGATTTTGAGGGCTTAAAAACTAAATTATCTAATGAGGTATGGGAAGGATTTCTGGGGTACAGATGTGGGTAGTAAATCCAGCAGGTCAGGTCGCAGGTAGCAGATTACCCCGAAAATTGAGTACCACATGCCAAGGATTATCACAAGATAAGATCAATACATTAAATTCTCTCACAGGAAAGAACAGCAGTCCGTCAGGTAATATAAATTTGGATGAGGAATATAACAATTTTGTCATGACTCTTAAGAATAGTCAGAGAGATTATATTCCCATGAAGCATTGCAGATCAAGAAAAAATGACCCTAAATGGATGAAAAATAGAATAAAGAATCTTATAGGTATTAAAAGAGGATTATACAGGAAACTAAAAAGAGTTGAAGAGCAGGTGAGGCAGTGTACTATTATTATTATTATTATTATTATTATTATTATTATTATTATTATTATTGTTATTATTATTATTATTATTATTATTATTATTATTATTATTATTATTATTATTATTATTATTATTATTATTATTATTATTATATAAATTTTTTTAATTACTACTAATACAAGTCAAGAAAAAATCCAAATTTATGTGCCACAAGAGAAGGTGTTGAAGCGTCTTCCTGAATTGGTAGTGAACTCAGTAAAGTCTCCTTTAAATACGAGGTGGTAATGTGAAGGAATAGGCATATGATTAAAGTAAATCTAACAAAATATTATTTTCTTTTTTTATGAGTCTGACACCAAGACAGGCAAATAAAATTGCCCTCATCAGGACCGGGCACAAAGAAAAATTAAGGTGAAATAAAAGTAGAAGTTTAAGGGCAAGGCAGAAATAAGGGAATGATACACAATAGGAAATGGACAGGCTGAAATTATAGTCAAAGTCTTGAGAACATAGAGATATGGCAAAATTATATCCTAAGATAATGATAGATATGCTTTATGAATGAAAATACGTTATAAGAATTAGGAAAGACAGAAAAGGAGGTAAACTGTTCCAGAGCTACAAGTCTTCACACAGTACCTGTAAGACGAGGCAACTTGGTGAGCATAATGCGGCCTCTGCAGTGGGGAAAGGAAGCAACTCACCTACTCATTAGAGCAGCGATGGAAGTAGAAGTGTTAGAAAAGAGAATGGGATGATACCTTACTGAAAAGAGAAAGATAATTCAGATTAAGAGTAAAAGAAGGGTTATTGATGAGTCTGATTGCCTTAAATTCAATACTATCAAAGAGATAATGTAAGAAGCATCCCAGATGTGCAAGCAGTATTCTAAGCAGGGTTGGATAAGACTTTTTACAGATTTCAAGTAACTGGAAAGAGAAAGGTAATGCCGACAACCAAACAGAACCCCCAATTTTTTGGATGCAGATTTAAAAATTTGGATTATGCGACTCCTCCACTATAAGTTAGAGGCTATCTGGATTCCTATATGTTATTAGAATTAAGACAGTAAATTTCGTTAGTTTTGAGGACAATAACACTAACAGACAGAGAAGAAACAAACAAAACAAAACAAAAACATTTATTTCCATTTTGTACAATGGTTATTCAACATTAATAGTAACTTATAAGTAGACATGTAATTAAACTAACAAATAAGAGGGTTAGACATATAGTTAAATTAAATGTAGCTTTCATAGAAAATAATAATGCTGTAATAAAAATGTTACAATAATGTTAATAATAAAGTAGTAAGTATGCCACTAGATACAGGATCGTTATTATCGGCATCATTTCCATATTTGTTTCCTTACAATGAGAATAATTAGTTCTTAATGAGCAGCAACTATTTGTCCAAAAGAAAACTGTATAGTTTGCCTTTGAAAGCTGTGAAAGAGGATGCATTTTTAAGATGCTCTGGAATATTATTCCAGAGTGTTGGCCCTTTGATAGTGATCATCTTTGAACCTGCTTCTGTGTTTGTTCTGTGAATAAAGAGCTCACTGCTCTGTCTTGTGTTGGTTCCCCTTATATCCCTGACTGTTTTTAAATCAAATAGCCAGCTAGGATAATGATGGTCCAAAATTTTGAATACAAACACATAAATAGCATAAGCGACCTTATTTTCTGCCCGCAGCCACCCAAGTTTATTGAGAGCTGGTGTGATGTGGTCATATTTTCTTATTCCTCCCAGGGCAACTCGAGCTGCAAAATTAATAAGCTTCTGCATTCTGTTTATCTGAGTCTTAGTGGTAGCTCCCCAAACAGTTGTGCAGTAATTAATGTGACTTAGGGCTAGAGATTCAACAACAGTTATTCGAGTGGTAGTCTCAAAATTGTCTTTTATACGTGATAAGTACATTAATGTTCCTGTAACCTTTTTGCATACTTTATCTATGTGGGAATCAAACAACATGTGTTTATCAAAGTGAATTCCTAGGTTTTTTACTGTTTTGCTAGGTGTGATAATATTGTCGCAAAAATTAATTGTTGTGTTTTCTGGAATTTGTGCTATGTGGAACCTTGAACCAATAAATATGCACTGTGTTTTACTTTCGTTAATTAACAGCCCAATTTCTTGGAAATAGGTTTTAATTTTTGACAGAGTGTTTTCTGCTCTTAAAGTTAGCTCTGGGAGATTATTAATATCACCACTAAGGAGTAGTTGAGTGTCATCTGCATATTGCACGACTAGACAGTCAGAAATGAAAGAAGATAGATCATTTACGTAAATGGAGAAGAGGATAGGACCAAGTACTGATCCCTGTGGAACACCAAATGATACATTTTTTGGCACAGAGATAATGTTGTTAAGACGTATGGACTGTTTAAGATTAGATAGATACTCGCTAAACCAGCTTGGATCAATATTTAAGTTAATACATTTACTTAAAAGAATTTCATGGTTTACACTGTCGAAGGCTTTTGATAAGTCCAACAAAACTAGCAAAGATATTTTTTTCATATCTATATTATTATATATACTATTCGTAACTTTAAGCAGTGCAGTTTCCGTCGAGAGTTTTGGTCTGAAACCATGTTGGCTAATCGTTAGTAGTCTATTTGATTCTAAATATGACATAAGTTGGCATGCAACAATTTTTTCTAATATTTTAGAGAAAATGGGTAGCAGGGAAATGGGACGATAGTTTGTCACATCTTCTCTGTCCCCCTTTTTATGCAGAGGTATTACATGTGCTATTTTCCAAGAGTCAGGAAACTTTTTAGTAACAATGGAAGTGTTCATAATAGTTAGAATATAGGATGCAATCACGGGTAGAGCATCTTTGATGAACTGAAATGGTATACCATCTGAACCATAAGAGCCAGAGTTTCTTAGGCTCTTTATGGTAAGAATTAGGGTAGCACAATTGATAGGAATAAGCTTAAAGTACTCTCTTGTGTTTTCATTGGAAGAATTGTCATTTAAGCAATTACTCATATTCACTGAGTTGATGTTTTCTTGAGTTTTTCATATGTATTTTTTCCAACGTTAGCAAAATAGTTATTAAAGTTTTCTGCTTTGTCTTTCAACTCAGTAATATTTTCATAACTTTCTGAGGTACTCTTTTCATTTGGTATCATGCTTCTTATCACTTTCCATGTTGCTGCTGTATCATGTCTAGAGTCATTAAATTGTTTTTTGTAAAAGTCTTTTTTACTTACACTGATGAGAGATCTGACACGTTTCTTTTCTGTTTTATAACGTTCTCGGAGAGTCATATCATATCTATTCATTTTTAGCTCTTTTTGTATTTGATTTCTGATTTGCATTGCCTCTTTGATGTCATTAGTTAGCCAGAGGGCTGAGGGGCGGGTTATTTTTCTTGTTACAATGGGTGCACAACTATCTAAGCATTCAAGGAAGACTTTTGTTAGAATCTCAACCTGCAAATCGACGTTATCTGTGTATTTAATTCTATTAAGTGCATTTGTGTTGTTGATTAATGTTTCACAAAAGATATCAGGGGAGTAATTTTTTAGACACCGGAATGTCTTGAGGAGAGGCTTCCTTTTGGGCTTGTTTATGTTTAGCATAGCAATGTTCAGCTCGTGGTCTGCAATTGGGCAGGGAACTACGTCCCAATAGAGTATACTTTCCACTTTATCTGTTATTATCAGATCTATAAGAGTCCTAGAATTGGGGGTTATGCGGGTCGGTTTTGTCACTATTTGTGTTAACTTCACTGTGTTGATCACCCTTTTCATTTTGTTATCTGCTGAGAGCAAGTCATCATTAAAATCACCAAGTATGTATATGGGTTTATGACACACACAGATATTTCTGAATGTGTCTAGTAGCTGATTGAATGAACTGGTAGGTGCTTTAGGGTGACGGTAAACACACCCTACAATGAAAGATGGAAGTTTCTGATACTGCACAGTGATCCATAAATCTTCGAGCTCCTCAGTTTTTTCTAAACCTGTGGCTATTTCTGATGCACTAAGATAATTTCTAACATAAATACAAACCCCACCCCCTCTGCCATGGTCATTGCGAAATATTTTAAACTCTGGAATATTCACATATCTATTTTCAGTTGTAGGAGGAAGCCAAGTTTCACTTACACAGAGGATGTCTATGTTGTAGTCTTTTGTTAGCATTATTATATCCTCAAAATGAGCGAGCAGGGACTGAGCGTTCACATGTACTAATGTTACATTCTTACCATGTTTCATTGGGGTGGTATCCATAGTCATAGTTGTAGTTTCGACTGTGTGATTCTGCTGGGAATTCATCATAAAGAGATAGCCAGAAACTGTCTTGGAGGCATTAAATCGGACTAAATTTTGGCTGCCCCACTCAGACGCCCTGTGCAAATCAGAGTTGAAAGAAAAGGAAAGATTGTTACGAGGCTAATTATGAGTAGCAGATGAAGGTTATGAAGAGAAGACAAAGGAAAAATGAAGGTTAGAGTCATCGGCAAAGGCGTGGAGAAGAGAGGAGGATGGGACCGAAGAAGATCGTTGATGAAGAGAGGGAACAAAGTAGGTAAAAAAACAAGAGCCCTGTGGAACACCACTGGTAACAGAATGATCTAGATGTTGTGCAGTCAACAATCTCATATAAAATGGTCAGAAAGAAAACTGGAAATCAGAGAACAAAGAGAAGGGATATAGCCAAAAGCAAGGAGTTTGGCCAACAGAGCTTGTGTCGGACTCAGTCAAAAGCCTTAGAGATATCAAGGGGGACAACAAAAGATTCCCTACTGTTCTCCAGAGACGATGACTGTACATGAGTAAGATAGGACATGAGGTCACCAGTGGATCTTGCCTTACAGAAGCTGTACTGGTGATTGGAGATAAGTGAATTAGAGTCAAAACATTTCATGAAGTGAAAATTGATTAAAGGCTTGAGTACTGTCGCGATAGCAGAGGCTAGAAAAATAGGTTAGTAGTTGGAAAGAATACAGCAGTCACCCTTCTTAGGAACAGGTTGAACTGGAGCATGCCTCCAAAATGAGGGATATATAGGCAAAAAAGACAGGAAAGCACCTGAGCCAGTTCATCTGCAAACTCCTTAAGGAATCTTGCAGAGATACCATCAGGTCTGGATACCTTGTTCGTTTTTAGAGAGCTAAGAACCTTATGGACTTTGATTGAAGAAAGAACAAGGGGATGCACAGGGCTAGTAAGTATGAGGAACAGGTGCACTAACATTGCTTATGGAAGAGTTGACAGAAAAATGAGAACTAGAGATAGTAGCTTTGTCAGTTGGAGAGCAAGCTATAGAACCATCAGAACACATGAGAGGGGAAGCTAAAATTACAAACGTTTTTGAAGAGGCTTTTGGCTAAGGACCAGAAACATTTATCAGTTGAAAAGGAGCTAAGGTCATCAACCATCCTTCTTAAAAAGGAAGCTTTAGACCTTAAAATCTGAGCAGTGCAGCGACTCCTAGCTGAAACAGCTGTAATAAAAGCTGAGTGAGCTAAATCAGAAGGAGAGGCTTGGTATGACCAGTATGCCCGATCGCTGGTCTGAATAGCCATTCAGCAGGCGTGGTCAAACCGAAGATTAGGAAGAAATATTTTCATAGAGGAGGGGATGGACACCTCCATTCCCGAAGTTATGATCTCAGCATGTTTTAGGGTACCCGATCATGGTTGTTGGTCTTAAAGCAGTAGTCATCCCATAGGAAGTCAAAGAGAAAGTTCTGCAAATCATCGCATTGGGTACGCTCAAAATTACAAAGATAGTGCTGAGTAGGAGCAATTGATGGAGAGGGAGAAAAAATGAAAGAAACTGACATCAATGAGTGGTCAGGTTTACCTAGAAGGGAAAGTACAGAATATGAGTAGTATGAAGGATTAAAAGTAAGAATAGATCAAGAGTGTTAGCTGCATTTCGTGGCAATTAGGAACAAGAGGAGAATGCTTTATAATCTGCTTCAGATCGCGAGTAATAGAGAAAGCAAGGGTCTCAAACTTTTCAATGAGTGTGAGAAGAGTTAAACCACTCACTATGGTCTTTACAGAAGTCCCCAATATAGAGAACTTCATCATGTGGGTGAGAATATAGCAAGGACTAATGGCAAAAGGATAGATCTTGATAGAAAGACACAAAGTTAGTAGAGGTAGGAGAACAGTATCAGAAGCAAAGAAATATAATGGTAGTGGAGAGATGGATCTTCAGCCAGAGGCCATCAAAGTCAGGAACTTCAAGGTACATGAGCCTTGTAATAGGAGTGTTAGTGTTGTGGTAGGCACAGGTCCCACTCTTGGAAAGGAAAGGAAAATACAGGTTATAGTGAGAGATTTGATATGGGTCAGGGGAAGCATGGCTAGACAGCTGGGTTTCAGAGAGAAGGAGGAGGTTAGAGAGAGATGTACCCAGGTCCTGTTCCACAGACGAAAGATTGGAGTTTAGACAATAATTGTTAGAAAAGTGAAGAGTAAAAGAAGCAGATCTATCAGGGCAGACCATTACTTCAACCAAGTACGTCTACCTCACACCAATAGTGGAGTCAATAAGATCCCCGGAGATTCTTATCATCCCTCTATGCCGAGTACTGGAGGCCATAAGCTGTAGACATTCCATAATTATAGTAAAAATGATGAAAAGGAGAGCAAAAAGTAACAGAGATGGGGAGTGTTGTGACTTGTCAAATGCAATGGGATAGTAAGAGATGTGTAACAAATATGCCAGAATATTCGGTGTAGATGTAGGCATAAGGAAAGAACCGTACCTGAAGGAAGACTTAATCTGGAGCTGTCTAGGACAGAGCTAGTTAAGTCCACAATAACTTCCGTCGTAGTATTTCAACGGGCGGCTGGTGCTATGACCAGCTACTACGATATACAGAACAATTCAGATGTTTTACTGCAAACCTTTGCGGAAGGGGTACGTAAATGGATAGTTATATCCCTCTTCATATCCTACAAAATGCTGGAAATACGAAGATGGATGTTTTTATTCACTACAAGTAGGTATATCCCTTTTAGTTTCCTCCTACAACACGTAGGGCTTAGATTTTATGTATCTCTTGAATTTTACAATTCAAACGTTCTTCTCGACACGCAAATAAATACAAGGATATATTTTTATTGCTCCCTCTCTACTACACCACCACTGATAAGTTATTCAAATATATCCATATAAATATAAATTTGTCGAGCTTCTGGCATAATTATGACTAAAATATATGAAAATGGTGTAAACAAAGAGCGCTCCTCTGCCCATTAAATCTTCATTACAATTATAATGAGACAACTGAAGACAGAAAATGAATCATAATTTGCCTCTTAATGGAATAATAAACAAGAATGAAAACTGTATGGTGCAGAGAGAGAGAGAGAGAGAGAGAGAGAGAGAGAGAGAGAGAGAGAGAGAGAGAGAGAGAGAGAGAGAGAGAGAGAGAGAGAGAGAGAGAGAGAGAGAGAGAGAGAGAGAGAGAGAGAGAGAGAGAGAGAGGATAAAATGATTATATTCTTAGATTATATACAAAGTTTTGTACCTACGGTGCATCATATAACTCAAAGATGCTGCTCTATGATAACCGTTTCTCTTCTTCTACTGCCAAATTTAGGAACTCACTCCAGGTTCGAGTTTTCCCTCCCACGTATAATTCAACTTTTCTCTTCGCCAGAACCACCTAGGTATAAAAAAGGAGAGTGTAGGAGAGTATCTCGAGGCCTTATGAAGTTATTTGACTCTGTGAGTATGCCTGCAGATGTACTGGGTATAAAGTGCATTCACATCTTCAAGAGCTAGAGGTCCATTTATGATTAAAATACCCGTTGGGCACCTCTTTAATACAAGAGAAAGGTAGTGAGGTTCTCCTATCGCAGCAACTGTCACCTCAGCAGGGTTATTGAAGGCATGATTAGATGAGTAGGAAAACGTTGAGAACTCCTCCCCATTGCTGACAAACTTCATTTCATGGAAACAATGGGAATTAGAGAGAAAAATAGAGAAGGGGAAAAATGGGTGAAAATAATACAAGATAATGAAATAAAGGGTTGCGAAATTACATACAAAAGCACTAGAAGGTTATTTGGAGAGAGAGAGAGAGAGAGAGAGAGAGAGAGAGAGAGAGAGAGAGAGAGAGAGAGAGAGAGAGAGAGAGAGAGAGAGAGAGAGAGAGAGAGAGAGAGAGAGAGATGAAATTTTCACAATCAACAGGAAATAATGATATATAGTATAAGCTCCAAACACAAGCAGACAGTGAAGCACAAAACAAGCATACAAGTAATAATAATAATAATAATAATAATAATAATAATAATAATAATAATAATAATAATAATAATAATAATAATAATAATAATAATAATAATAATAATAATAATGCACCTTTATTTCCATTATACAATGGGTATTCGTCAGCCGGGGCAAGCCCCAACCCCCACTACGGAGCCCTGCCACAGCAGTAACCTGCCAGTAAACAGCTTAAACTCTCGGTCTTGGACGGGAACCGATCTCTCGACCTAGTGAAAGCGAAGCCAGCGCGTTACCACTGTACTTGCCAGAGGCTACTAAAACCTAGCAAATAAACAAAGTAGCAAAGAAACCCTAGAACAACAAATCAACAAAACTAAGCACACAATGACATTTACCAAGAAACAAACTAACAAACCCTTAAAAAAACTGACAAACTAACACACGTACACACAAACACGTAAGCACACATAAAAAAAAAACAAGCAAACATATAAACAGACAAATAAACAAATAAGCAAGCGCACACACACACACACACACACACACACACACACACACACACACACACACACACACACACACACACACACACACCACACACACTATTGTATACAACCCACCAAGGAACCAAAATAGGCTTGAAGTTTATGAGGAAAGTCATATAGGTACTATTGAAGTCATAAACTCAGTTGTTAACATGGCACGGGAAAAAAATGTGGGATTTTGATTATGGGAGACTTTAATCATAAAGAGATAGATTGGATAAATCTTGACCCACACAGTGGTGAGGACTCATTCGGGGCAAGATTCCTAGATTGCGTACAAGGGAATTTCCTACACCAACATGTAATGGAACCAACAAGGGCCAGGGGTGGGGATGAGCCATCACTACTTGATCTAGTGTTCACAGATAATGTGTTGGATATTGAAAATATTGAGTATAAACCACCAATTGGAAAGAGTGACCACTGTGTGTTGTTGATGGAGTATATCATTGAAGATATTCTTCCTGAGAGTAGAGGCACTGAGGACATGAGGAGGAACTATCAGAAAGGAGATTACATCAAAATGAATGAGCTTTTTGCAGTTCTTGACTGGAGAACCTTATTTTACAACAAATCTGTACAAGAAATGTATGACATCTTTTGTGAGAAATATGGGAAGATAGTAGATTGCTGCATACCTGTCACCAAAGTAGGTGTAATTCATGCCAGAGAGAAATGGTTCGATAATGGGTGTAAAAGAGCTAAGGAGTGGAGAGACAAATGCTGGAAAAGGTATAGGAGGAGAAAAAACATAAATGCCTGGCAAACCTACAAAAGAGCAAGAAATGACTACCTAAGTAAAAGGAGAGAGGCAGAGAGAGACTATGAGAGGGACATCACCAGGAAGGCTAAAGAAAATCCCAAGCTTTTCCACAGCTTTATCAGAGGAAAACTGAAGGTAAAAGAACAGGTTTTAAGGCTAAAGAGAGCGGATGGAAGCATCACTGAGACGGATGAAGAGATCTGCAAAGAATTGAACAAGGACTTTCAGTCAGTATTTACAGTAGAAAATACCCCACCCCCTCAGATTGCAGTAATAGAAGCTCAAGGGCCGGTATTAGAGAACATCAACCTTACAGCCACAGAGGTATGCAAAGCGCTGATGGATTTAGATGTTCATAAAGCTACAGGTCCTGATGACATATCCCCTCATGTGCTTAAAAAATGCGCAAACACAATATCAGTGGCACTAAGTATCATATTTAAGGAGTCACTGGAGACGGGGGAGAATCCAAGATGCTGGAAACAAGCAAATGTGATACCTATCTTCAAAAAGGGAAGGAGGGATACGGCTCTGAACTATAGACCAGTTTCCTTGACCAGCATAGTTTGCAAAGTTATGGAGAAACTACTAAGGAAACATATCTCTCTTCACTTGGAATCCTTCAACTTTTTGTCAGTGAGGCAACATGGCTTCAGAGAGGGTAGATCAACAGTAACAAACTTATTAGAATTTTATGATGAGGTAAGCCAAATCTTACAGGAAAGAGAGGGCTGGGCAGATTGCATATTCCTAGACTTCCAGAAAGCGTTTGACACTGTTCCACATGGGAGACTTATTAGGAAGCTGCAATCAATGGCTAGAATAGGTGGAAATGTTTTAGAATGGATAAAAACTTACTTAGAAGGAAGGGAACAGAGGGTTAGAGTAAGACACTCAGTGTCTGAATGGAGAAGAGTTAGTAGTGGTGTTCCACAGGGTTCAGTTTTAGGGCCACTTTTGTTCCTTGTATATGTAAATGACCTACCAGAGTCTGTAAATTCATTCATGAATATGTTTGCAGATGATGCAAAGATTGTGAAGAAAGTAAAAAACGAGAACAATGGTAGAGAACTTCAGGAGGATCTAAATAATCTGCATGAGTGGTCAGAAAAGTGGCTAATGAAATTCAATACTTCAAAATGTAAGGTAATGAGAAGGCCCAAGCTTGACTACTCAGTGGCTGGAGTACAACTTCAAGAGACAGAAAATGAGAGAGATCTAGGAGTAAACATACTGGCAGATTTGTCTCTAGAAATACATATAAATGGCATAGTAAGGGCAGCATATGCATTCTTATCAAATGTAAGGGTAGCCTTCAGGCACATGGACAAGGAAATGTTCAGAAATATTTATGTAACCTATGTGAGGCCAAAACTCGAATATGCAGCCCCCTTTTGGAATCCGCACTTGAAAAAGCACATAGCTAAGCTTGAAAAAGTTCAAAGACATGCCACGAAACTGGTGCCAGAAATACGCAATCTCAGTTATGATGAGAGGCTGAGGGAATTAGACTTACCATCACTCGAAGCTAGAAGAGTGAGGGGGGATATGGTGACAGTCTTTAAATTCCTTCATGGTTATGATAGAGTGGATAGGGATCGATATTTTGATATGGCTGGCTCTAGAACTAGAGGTCATAGTTTGAAGCTTGGTAAGAAAACTTCTTTGCAGGATGTAAGGAAATACTTTTTCAGTGTAAGAGTAGTTGATAATTGGAATTGGCTAAGCGAGGAGGTAGTTAATGCTATCTCAATCCATAGTTTTAAGGACAGGTATGATAAGTATCACTAAGTCTAAAATGGAACCGATCAGGAGACGGTCACCATCCTCTGCTACTGTTGATCCCAACTACTTGAATTTTTCAACTCTTTTCAACACCTTCCCCTGCAAATTGACCTCCTCATCATCATCTTTCAACCTCAAGTACTCTGTCTTCTTCCTGTTGATTGTCAGTCCTCTATCCTCCATCAATCTTCTCCACTCCTCAAGCTTCTCCTCCACTACCTCTTGTCTGTTGCTACACAGTACAATGTCATCTGTAAAGAGCATACACTATGGTGACTGATCTCTAATACCCAGGGTTACTACATCCAAGACCAGATCAAATAGATATGGACTCAAAGCAGACCCTTGATGGAGACCAACATTTACAGAGAGACTTTTCGTCAAGCCCACACTGCTCTTAACATTTGCCTCTGCCCTCTCATACATATCTTGGATGATTCTTACATATTTCTCGAGGACTCCCTTTTCTCTATTACACCTCCACACCTCTTGACATGGTACTCGATCTTATGCCTTTTCCAGGTCAATAAAGACCATATGCAGTCCTTTCTGTTTCTCCCAATGCTTTTCCATCATTTGTCTTAAGGCAAATATGGCATCCACTGTCCCTCTTCCAGGCATGAAGCCAACTGTTCATCCCCAATTGTCGTTACCTCTCTGAGTCTTCTCTCTATGATCTTCTCCCATATCTTCATAATATGACTTAACAACTTTATACCTCTATAGTTTCCACACTCCTGAATGTCTCCCTTCCCTTTATAGATTGAAATGTTTAGGCTTTCTCTCCTCTCCTCTGGCATCTTTTACTGACTAAAGATCTTATGCATTAAGTCCCACAAGGTATCTATGCCTTCCTCTTCAAGACTCTTCCATACCTCCACTGGCATCTTATCAGGTCCTGCTGCCTTTCCATTTTTCATTTTCCTTACTGCCCACTCTACCTCTCTTCTAGTCACTGTTGTTGTAACTGCTTCATTTGGAAGTCCATCTTCATATACTGCTCTTGGATTCTCTTCATTTAGTAATCTTTCAAAATAAGTTTCCCATCTGCTTTTTGGTTCATCCTCTTCTGCTAGAACTACTCCATAGTTATCTTTTATTTGTCTTACTTGGGTGAAGTCCTTGGATGCAGCATCTCGGGCCTTGGCAACTCGCAATATTTTCTTCTCTCCTTTTGGTGTTTCCAACTCTTCATAGACTTCATTCAATTTCTCTGCCTTTGCTTTTGCTACTGCTCTCCTTGCCTCCTTCTTTGCCTGCTTGTACTCTTGTATATCTTGCTCCAGGCCTGATAAATCTGCCTTTTTCTTAGCTTCTTTCTTGTTCTTCACCAATTCTTGCACTTCCTCATTCCACCACCATGACTCTTTATTATTTGGGGGTTTCCTTCCTGATGACTTTCCAAGTACCTCCTCACCAACACTCAAAATCACCTTCCCTCCAGGAGGGGGGCAAGCCTGACGGCGCACTCCGGGAGGGGGGCAAGCTCGGCGCCCTCCGGGAGGGGGGTAAACCCGGTGGCGCCCTACGGGAGGGGGACAAGCCCGGCGGCACCCTCCGGGAGGGGGGCAAGCCCGGTGGTGCCCTCCGGGGGGGGCAAGCCCGGCGGCACACTCCGGGAGGGGAAACAGCCCAGCGGCGCCCTCCAGGAGGGGGGCAAGCCCAGTGGCGCCCTCCGGGTGGGGACAAGCCCGGCGGTGCCCTCCGGGAGGGGAGCAAGCCCGGCGGCGCCCTCCAGGAGGGGGGCACGCCCTGGGGTGCCCGCCTAGAGGGAGGCAAGCCCGGCGGTGTCCTCCGGGAGGGGGGCAAGCCCGGAGGTACCCTCCGGGAGGGGGTAAGCCCGGTTGGGCCCTTCGGGAGAAGGCAAGCCCAGTGGCGCCTTCCGGGATGGGGCAAGTCCGGCGGCGCCCTCTGGGAGGGAGGCAAGCCCGGTGGGGCCCTCCGGGAGGGGGCAAGCCCGGCGGCGTCCTCCTGGAGGGGGCAAGCCCGGCGGCGTCCTCCAAGAGGGGGCAAGCCAGGCGGCGCTTGCCGAGAGGGGGATAAGCTCGGTGGCTCCCTCCGGGAGGGGGGACGCCCTGGGGTGCCCACCTAGAGGGAGGAAAGCCAGGTGGTACCCTCCGGGAGGGGACAAGTCCGGCGGTGCCTTCCGGGAGGGGGTAAGCCCAGTTGGGCCCTTCGGGAGGGGGCAAGCCCGGCAGCGCTCGCCGAGAGGGGGATAAGCCCGGCGGCGACCTCCGGGAGGGGAGGACGCCCTGGGGTGGCTGCCGAGAGGAGGGCAAGCCCGGCGGTGCCCTCCGGGAGGGGGTAAACCCAGTAGGGCCCTTCGGGAGGGGGTAAGCCCGGTTGGGCCCTTCGAGAGGGGGCAAGCCCGGTGGTGCCCTCCGGGAGGGGGCAACCCCGGCGGTGCCCTCCGGGAGCCGGCAAGGCCGGCGGCTCCCTCCAGGAGGGGGCAAGCCAGGCGGCGGCCTCCGGGAGGGGGGCAAGCCTGGAGGCGACCTCAGGGAGGGGTCAAGCCCAGCGGCACCCTCCGGAAGGGGAGAAAGCCCAGCGGCGCCCTCCAGGAGGGGGGCAAACTCAGGGGCATCCTCCGGGGAGGGTGGCAAGCCTAGCGGCACCCTCCAGGAGGGGGAACAACCTGGATTGCCCGCCTAGAAGGGGGCTAGCCCGTCAGTGGCCTCCGGGAAGGGGGCAAGCCCGGAGGTGCCCTCCAAGAGGGGGTAAGCCCGGTTGGGCCCTTCGGGAGGGGGCAAGCCCGGTGGCGCCTTCCAGGATGGGGCAAGCCCGGAGGCGCCCTCCGGGAGGGAAGCAAGCCCGGTGGCGCCCTCCAGGTAGGGGCAAGCCCGGTGGTGCCTTCCGGGAGGGGGTACGCCTGGTTGGGTCCTTCAGGAGGGGGCAAGTCCGGCGGCGCTCGCCGAGAGGGGGATAAGCCCGGCGACACCCTCCGGGATGGGAGGACGCCCTGGGGTGCTCGCTGAGAGGGGGGCAAGCCCGGGAGGGGGAAGCCCGGTTGGGCCCTTCAAAAGGGGGCAAGCCTGGCTGCACCTTCTGGGAGGGGGTAAGCCCGGCAGTGCCCTCCGAGAGGGGGCAACCCCGGTGGCGCCCTCAGGGAGCCTGCAAGACCGGCGGCGCCCTCCTGGTTGGGGCAAGGTTGGCGGTGCTCCGGGAGGGGGCAAGGTTGGCGGTGCCCTCCAGGAAGGGGACAAGCCCGGCGATGCCCTCCGGGAAGGGGACAAGCCCGGCGGTTCCTTCCAGGAGGGGGCAAGCCCGGCGGCGTCCTCCCGGAGGGGGTCAAGCCCGGCGGCGTCCTCCGGGTTGGGGTCAAGCCCGGCGGTGACCTCCGGGAGCCGGCAAGGCCGGCGGCGCCCTCCTGGTTGGGGCAAGGTTGGCGGTGCTCCGGGAGGGGGCAAGCCCGGCGGTGCCCTCCGGGGGGGGGCAAGCCTGGCGGCTCCCTCCAGGAGGGGGCAAGCCCGGCGGCATCCTCCGGGAGGGGGGCAAGCCTGGAGGCGAACTCAGGGAGGGGTCAAACCCAGCGGCACCCTCCGGAAGGGAAGAAAGCTCAGCGGCGCCCTCCAGGAGGGGGCAAACTCAGGGGCGCCCTCCGGGAGGTTGGTAATCCCGGCGGCACAATCCAGGAGGTGGGCACGCCCTGGGGTGCCCGCTTAGAGGGGGGCTAGCCCAGTGGTGGACTCCGGGATGGGAGCAAGCCTGAAGGTGCCCTCCAGGAAGGGGTAAACCCGGTTGAGCCCTTCGGGAGGGGGCAAGTCCGGAGGCGCCCTCCGGGAGAGAGGCAAGCCCGGAGGCGCCCTCCGGGAGGGAGGCAAGCCCGGTGGCGCCCTCCGGGTGGGGGCAAACCCGGCGGTGCCTTCCGGGAGGGGGTACGCCCGGTTGGGCCCTTCAGGAGGGGGCAAGCCCGGCGGCGCTCGCCGAGAGGGGGATAAGCCCAGCGACGCCCTTCGAGAGGGGAGGATGCCCTGGGGTGTTCGCTGAGAGGGGGGCAAGCCCGGCGGCGCCTTCCGGGAGGGGGTAAGCCCGGCGGTACCCTCCGAGAGGGGGCAATCCCGGCGGCGCCCTCCGGGAGCGGCAACCCCGGCGGCGCCCTGCTGGTTGGGGCAAGGTTGCCGGTGCTCCGGGAGGGGGCAAGGTTGGCGGTGCCCTCCGGGAAGGGGACAACCCCGGCGGTGCCCTCCGGGAAGGAGACAAGCCCGGCGGTGCCCTCCGGGAAGGGGACAAGCCCGGCTGCGTCCTCCGGGAAGGGATCAAGCCAGGCGGCGCTTTCCGGGAGGGGATCAAGCCAGGCGGCGCTCTCCGGGAGGGGATCAAGCCAGGCGGCGCCCTCCGGGAGGGGATCAAGCCAGGCGGCGGCCTCCGGGCGGAGGGGATCAAGCCCGGCGGCGGCCTCCGGGCGTAGGGGATCAAGCCCGGCGGCAGCCTCCGGGAGGAGGGCAGGCCCTGCCGCGGCCCCCGGGCGGAGGGCAGGCCCCGCCGCGGCCCCCAGGAGGAGGGCAGGCCCTGCCGCGGCCCCCGGGCGGAGGGCAGGCCCCGCCGCGGCCCCCGGGCGGAGGGCAGGCCCCGCTGCGGCCCCCGGGCAGAGGGCATGCCACGCCGCGGCCCCCGGGCGGAGGGCAGGCCCCGCCGCGGCCCCCGGGCGGAGGGCAGGCCCCGCCGCGGCCCCCGGGCGGAGGGCAGGCCCCGCTGCGGCCCCCGGGCGGAGGGCAGGCCCCGCCGCGGCCCCCGGGCGGAGGGCAGGCCCCGCCGCAGCCCCCAGGCGGAGGGCAGGCCCCGCCGCGGCCTCCGGGCGGAGGGCAGGCCCAGCAGCGGCCTCCGGGCGGAGGGCAGGCCCCGCCGCAGCCTCCGGGCGGAGGGCAGGCCCCGCCGCGGCCTCCGGGCGGAGGGCAGGCTCGCCGCGGCCTCCGGGAGGAGGGCAGGCCTCCGGGCGGAGGGCAGGCCCCGCCGCGGCCTCCGGGAGGAGGGCAGGTCCCGCCGCGGCCTCCGGGCGGAGGGCAGGTCCCGCCGCGGCCTCCGGGCGGAGGGCAGGCCCCGCCGCGGCCTCCGGGCGGAGGGCAGGTCCCGCCGCGGCCTCCAGGCGGAGGGCAGGCCCCGCCGCGGCCTCCGGGTGGAGGGCAGGCCCCGCCGCGGCCTCCGGGTGGAGGGCAGGCCCCGCCGCTGCCTCCGGGAGGAGGGCAGGCACCGCCGCGGCCTCCGGGAGGAGGGCAGGCCACGCCGCGGCCTCCGGGAGGAGGGCAGGCCACGCCGCGGCCTCCGGGAGGAGGGCAGGCCCCGCCGTGGCCTCCGGGAGGAGGGCAGGCCCCGCCGTGCCCTCCGGGAGGAGGGCAGGCCCCGCCGCGGCCTCCGGGCGGAGGGCAGGCCCCGCCGCGGCCTCCGGGCGGAGGGCAGGCCCCGCCGCGGCCTCCGGGCGGAGGGCAGGCCCCGCCGCGGCCTCCGGGAGGAGGGCAGGCCCCGCCGCGGCCTCCGGGAGGAGGGCAGGTCCCGCCGCGGCCTCCGGGAGGAGGGCAGGCCCCGCCGCGGCCTCCAGGCGGAGGGCAGGCCCCGCCGCGGCCTCCGGGCTGAGGGCAGGCCCCGCCGCGGCCTCCGGGACGTGAGGGCAGGCCCCGCCGCGGCCTCCGGGAGGAGGGCAGGCCCCGCCGCGGCCTCCGGGAGGAGGGCAGGCCCCGCCGCGGCCTCCGGGAGGAGGGCAGGCCCCGCCGCGGCCTCCGGGCGGAGGGCAGGCCCCGCCGCGGCCTCCGGGCGGAGGGCAGGCCCCGCCGCGGCCTCCGGGCGGAGGGCAGGCCCCGCCGCGGCCTCCGGGCGGAGGGCAGGCCCCGCCGCGGCCTCCGGGCGGAGGGCAGGCCCCGCCGCGGCCCCCGGGCGGAGGGCAGGCCCCGCCGCGGCCCCCGGGCGGAGGGCAGGCCCCGCCGCGGCCCCCGGGCGGAGGGCAGGCCCCGCCGCGGCCCCCGGGCGGAGGGCAGGCCCCGCCGCGGCCCCCGGGCGGAGGGCAGGCCCCGCCGCGGCCCCCGGGCGGAGGGCAGGCCCCGCCGCGGCCCCCGGGCGGAGGGCAGGCCCCGCCGCGGCCCCCGGCGGAGGGCAGGCCCCGCCGCGGCCCCCGGGAGGAGGGCAGGCCCCGCCGCGGCCCCCGGGAGGAGGGCAGGCCCCGCCGCGGCCCCCGGGAGGAGGGCAGGCCCCGCCGCGGCCCCCGGGAGGAGGGCAGGCCCCGCCGCGGCCCCCGGGAGGAGGGCAGGCCCCGCCGCGGCCTCCGGGAGGAGGGCAGGCCCCGCCGCGGCCTCCGGGAGGAGGGCAGGCCCCGCCGCGGCCTCCGGGAGGAGGGCAGGCCCCGCCGCGGCCTCCGGGAGGAGGGCAGGCCCCGCCGCGGCCTCCGGGAGGAGGGCAGGCCCCGCCGCGGCCTCCGGGCGGAGGGCAGGCCCCGCCGCGGCCTCCGGGCAGAGGGCAGGCCCCGCCGCGGCCTCCGGGCGGAGGGCAGGCCCCGCCGCGGCCTCCGGGCGGAGGGCAGGCCCCGCCGCGGCCTCCGGGCGGAGGGCAGGCCCCGCCGCGGCCTCCGGGCGGAGGGCAGGCCCCGCCGCGGCCTCCGGGCGGAGGGCAGGCCCCGCCGCGGCCTCCGGGCGGAGGGCAGGCCCCGCCGCGGCCTCCGGGCGGAGGGCAGGCCCCGCCGCGGCCTCCGGGAGGAGGGCAGGCCTCCGGGCGGAGGGTAGGCCCCGCCGCGGCCTCCGGGAGGAGGGCAGGTCCCGCCGCGGCCTCCGGGCGGAGGGCAGGCCCCGCCGCGGCCTCCGGGCGGAGGGCAGGCCCCGCCGCGGCCTCCGGGCGGAGGGCAGGTCCCGCCGCGGCCTCCGGGCGGAGGGCAGGTCCCGCCGCGGCCTCCGGGCGGAGGGCAGGTCCCGCCGCGGCCTCCGGGAGGAGGGCAGGCCCCGCCGCGGCCTCCGGGAGGAGGGCAGGCACCGCCGCGGCCTCCGGGAGGAGGGCAGGCACCGCCGCGGCCTCCGGGAGGAGGGCAGGCCCCGCCGCGGCCTCCCGGAGGAGGGCAGGCCCCGCCGCGGCCTCCGGGAGGAGGGCAGGCCCCGCCGCGGCCTCCGGGCGGAGGGCAGGCCCCGCCGCGGCCTCCGGGAGGAGGGCAGGCCCCGCCGCGGCCTCCGGGAGGAGGGCAGGCCCCGCCGCGGCCTCCGGGAGGAGGGCTGATCCCGCCGCGGCCTCCGGGCGGAGGGCAGGCCCCGCCGCGGCCTCCGGGCGGAGGGCAGGCCCCGCCGCGGCCTCCGGGCGAAGGGTAGGTCCCGCCGCAACCTCCCTTGCAAAGTTTACACACATCGATCAAATACTACTTTCCCAATATCCACGTTGGAGAGCAGGTACGATATACCTTTCTCGAAGACGAGTTTCTTGGTTTGTGAATTCTCGTAGGTTGCAACCCTTTATAGTCCGAAGGTCAAACAAATGGTACACTCATCTTTATGATTTGTTTGTTTTAGTATGTCTATATCGTACACCACAGATGTCTATCTGGAATATATATGTATCTTATTTGAATACCCAATGTACTTTGGAAATAAAGGTTTATTATTATTATTATTATTATTATTATTATTATTATTATTATTGTTATTCTCGGAAGAGACGATGATTATGAAGTCCTACTTTCGCTTCCAGAGAAGAGTGTCTTCAGCTTATATATTCATTCCTCTGTGCTCTTCTGAGTAATCTGGTTATATGAAGCCGAGAAAGAGAATCATCCTACATCTTATATCTTGAAGATCTACTATGTTTTGATATAAACGATGAAGACAGAATAGAGAGAAGCATCTTATGTTGAGGTAATTATATATCTATGAAAGGCATCGGAGAAAACTGCAAAATATATAAAGGTCTTGAAGAAACATCATGCATCGAATGTCCCAGTTGAAGAGTAATATTCTTCTCGCCCAGAAATGATTCTTTGACACAAGTTTCCTGAAGACTTGAAGTGAGAGCTTTCGAAGGCTTCATGCCTCCATCGTCCGGCAAGTGAAGAAGCATTGGTAAATGCAACCCTTTTGGAAAAATATGATGGTAGGGAAGCTCAGCTTCCACGGGGACAAAATAATTTTCTCCGTGAGGAAGTCTTCAAAATCTAGTGCTTGATATTTGTTGATCCTCGGTGCCTGTCCGAGGAATCCGTAGATATGAATGGAAGCAAGGGAATCTCGTGATATTTAGTGTCTATGGAAGGCATCGGAGAAAACTGCAAGATATATCAAGGTCTTGAAGAAACATCATGCATCGAATGTCCCAGTTGAAGAGTAACACTTATCGCCCAGAAATGATTCTTTGACACAAGTTTCTTGAAGACTTGAAGTGCGAGCTTTCGAAGGCTTCATGCCTCCATCGTCCGGCAAGTGAAGGAGCACTGGTAAATGCAACCCTCTTGGAAATATATGATGGTAGGGAAGCTCCGCACCCACGGGGACAATATATATATATATAATATATATATATATATATATATATATATATATATATATATATATATATATATATATATATATATAGTCTCCGTGGTTAAATGGTAGCGTCCGCGACTCTGTGTCTGCAGGTCGGGGGTTCGCGCCCCGTCACGGGCCGAGGTTAGTAAGGACATACACTCAGGGTAACGATTACATTTGCCAAAACAAGTCCTTCGCAAGAAGGCAACCATCCTAGCCCTTAGTAGAAAAGGGAGTTCGAGACGTAAAACCGAATCAATCATATATATATATATATATATATATATATATATATATATATATATATATATATATATATATATATATATATATATATATATATATATATAGTTATATGCCAACTTTCATAAGAATATGTTCAGTACATTAATAAAATACTCACACATATAAACACATATATATATGCTTCCTTTATTTGTTGCAACTCCCGCTTAAGACAGCATTAGATGATACTACAGTATGTCTTGTTCATTAAATTCATGGTTTATATCGATATTTCTTTTACTTGTAGCAACACCGAGATCATACACGAATAACACAATCCTAAGTTCTATTCGCAAAATCCAATGCTAGTGATTTATTTTTGCTACAACACTGTCTTTTTATAACATCAATTAATTAATTCCATACCCTGCTACTCAGGAAGCTGAGTGCTTGTGGTGAAGAGAAGCACGGTAGTGTCCGCGACTCTGAGGCGTCAGGTCGAGGGTTCACGCCCCGTCACGGTCTGAGGTTAGCAAAGGGATGCACTCAGAGTAACGATTACATCTGTCAAAACAAGTCTTCGCAAGAAGGCAACCGTCCTAGCCCTTGGTAGAAAAAGGGTCTCCGTGACGTAAAACCGGAACCCTGCTACTCATGAAGCTAAGTGCTTGCGGTGAAGAGGAGCTCATGGACAATATTAGTCGTAACAACATTTTTATTTTAGTCCAAATCAATATTTTAGCGTTAGTTTCCTTACGCAGATCGGATGAGAAAGTCTCGATTTTAGTTCTCGTATTCTAGATGTCTTTTGATAGCACATCTAAGAGATGGACGTCAAAGATGTTGACTGATTTTTTTTTTAATAAGAAGTGCTGACAGTCCTCTGTAGACCTGCCATTTCTCCTTTAAGCAACAGAGGCAATTGTTCACCTTCTTAACACATACAAGGATTTATGGTTTGAGTGCGAGCTGTTGCTCTCTCTCTCTCTCTCTCTCTCTCTCTCTCTCTCTCTCTCTCTCTCTCTCTCCTCTCTCTCTCTCTCTCTCTCTCTCTCTCTCTCTCTCTCTCTCTCTCTCTCTCTCTCTCTCTCTCTCCTTTTCACACATTCAACACTACACACAAATTATCTTCACTTTTTAGCGCAAGTAAAGCTACACATCTTCACTCTTCTTTTCTTTATATTTATACTTACCACTTCCTCCTCCTCCTCCTCCTCCTTCTCCTCCTCCTTCTTCTTCTCCTCCTCCTCCTCCTCCTCCTCCTCCAACTCCTCCACCTTCCTAATCCTACCAATTCCTAAAGTGACAGGACGATCTGTCTCACCTTTCATTAAGAGTTCATAAATGATTCCATAATGAAGCCAAAGTGTCTCCTTTCATTTGTCATTCCTTTCACTATCTAGACTCTGGAAAGCTCACGAAAGGAGAGGAATTGGCTCTTAAAATTCACTCAAAGAAATCTTACACTTTTGGATACTAGGCCTTGGAACTGGAGACTTAGATGTAACATTTATGACCTTGTGATGCTAAGGAATATCATTTTCGACACTTCACTTCTCTAAAGTGTCAACGTATATTTTTCTCTCTCTCGCTATTTTACATAATATGGAAGTAATTTGGGAGTCTTTGTATTTATATCCAAACATGAATTTTATTTTTTCATAATTAAAAACTAATTAAAATCAATTAAGAAGCAGATGAATGAATGAACGAGAGATAATTATGAATGAATAGGGGAAAATATAACAAATAAATGAATAATAGATAAACAAATAAATATGTACATAAACAAATAAATAAGCAAATAAGTAAACTGAATAGTAAACAAATAAACAAAGCAATAAATAACTAAAATGAATAAATAGATAATGAATTAGCTGTTCAAATATATGATTTTCAGTCGTCCTAATTTTGATTCCCAAGTATGAAGCCCCAAACTCAACAGAGTAAATTGATGCTGCATCATTAGCACAAATTCTCTTTGGGAAAGGGTAGTGGTTTCCATCACCTGCTAGGCTCTGTCAACTTAGCATGCTCTTCTAGAACGCATTTAAACGGGTTATGGTCATTGCTGGAATAATGTCTTTTGGAGTTCGACGAGTAATTAATTATCTATCTATGAAATAATAGACTTGAAGATTAGAAAATAATCGCAATAACAAGAAAAAAAACATTATATTGAAACTGAAACGTAAAATAAAAAAGGAGAGAGAGAGAGAGAGAGAGAGAGAGAGAGAGAGAGAGAGAGAGAGAGAGAGAGAGAGAGAGAGAGAGAGAAGAAGAAGAGAGAGAGAGAGAGAGAGAGAGAGAGAGAGAGAGAGAGAGAGAGAGAGAGAGAGAGAGAGAGAGAGAGAGAGAGAGAGAGAGAGAGAGAGAGAGAGAGAGAGAGATGGAATGAAATGAAGAGGGGAACAGTATAAATAAATGTAAAGACTTTCAATAATAAAATAAGTAAACAATGTAATAAAACGAAGCAAAGGGAAAGCAATCGGGTGAAATAAATGCAAATGCACAACGGAAGGGGAAACACACAAAGAAATAGTTGAGAAAAGCAAAAAACAAATAAATAAATAATGTAAAAAGAAATGAACATGCATTTTGAGTTGATAACTATAATAAACAATTAGTAAATGAAGTAATAAGTAATAAAAGAATTAAAATACTATATACTGTAATGATAAAGGAGAAGAAATAATGAAAAAGGGATTAATGAAACGGAAGAAGAATTTTTATATAGAAAAGAAAAATATCCATAGATGGAAGAAAGGCGAAAGTTTTAAAGAACGAGTTCAGTTGTTGGGAAAAGTTTTCCATACTCAACGGTGCAAAGCCAATGTCTTGGTCACAATCATGAATAAAAGAAAGGCTCTCTCTCTCTCTCTCTCTCTCTCTCTCTCTCTCTCTCTCTCTCTCTACACACACATATATATATATATATATATATATATATATATATATATATATATATATATATATATATATATATATATATATATATATATATATATATATATATATTTTTATATATATATATATATATATATATATATGTGTGTGTGTGTGTGTGTGTGTGTGGACCGCAGTAGCGCAGTGGTTAATGCGCTAGGCTTCGAAAGTGACAAAACTGTGAGAGAGCCCATCGTGGGGCGCTAGGAAGGGTATCCAGACTTTATTCTCCAACTCTAACCTGCTTGTGTCCACCTCTATTCGAATGGGCATTAATAGTGTCACTTAAACGGGAAAAACAACCACACACATGCATACACACGTACGCATTATATATATATATATATATATATATATATATATATATATATATATATATATATATATATATATATATATATATATATATATATATATATATATATATATATATATATATATATATATCCCCGGAGGGTGGGGGGCTAGAATACTACCTCCGTGTTCCCCTGCGTGTCGTAAGAATCGACTAAATGGGGGTGGAGCGAGGGGACTGGGAATCCCCTCCTCTGTATTTTCTCTTCCCAAAGAATCAATGTTATTTGCCTTTACTCAGCCACTCCCCTTATAAGGGGAAAGATGGCTCACGTATATATATATATATATATATATATATATATATATATATATATATATATATATATATATATATATATATATATATATGTATGTATGTATATAAATTTTTATAATTTTGGTTTTCTGGAAGCCTAAATATTGGGGACAATAGATGCGTTCCTCAACATGCAATTAATCAACGCAGGTTCCCTTGCAATTTATGCTTGCATGCAATATTGCAGTTCCACTGATTATATTTTCCCTCCCAAAAAAATGATTTTATACTGAATTAATATTTGTTTTTATTTAATACTAAAATATATTTTCTTACAGAATAATAAAAAAAAAGGTCAAAATAATAAAAGTATTTCAAAATACTTAGACTACCTTTTAAAGAATATATGAAACGCCTTAAACGACAGATATCCAAAATATACGGAAATTGAAAGCAAAGGTCATTGATAAGGCTTCGATGAGGCTGGCATTAATCATGATTTGGCAAGAGGGATGAATGAGACAATGAGAGTTATGAAAATAAAAAAATAAAAATCCTGAAAAAGGATTGGACATGGAATGTTTGAATTATAAGGTTTCAAAAGAAACCATATTAAAACTGAAAATCGACGAAAATTTATGAAAAGCTTCGATACTTTTGGAGTACGCTAAAATGTTTTATAGTGAATGTGGGAGTGATTGGAACTATGAAAAGGACCGAAAACTTATTGGACAGGTTTCGATAAGACTTCAGTGAACGAAATCTTACTGGAAAGATTCAATAGGGTTTCATAGGATTATTAGGTTTCAAAAGGAATAAAAAAAAAAGGGAGAGAATGAAAGTTATGCAAATGAAAGAAAACTTATCAGATAGTCTCGATAAGGTAAGGATGAATGAAAATATTTTAGAGGGCTGCTTCAAGAGGCGGCAGGTCGAGGGCTCGCGCCCCGTCAAGGACTGAGGTTAGTGAGGGCATACACTCAGGGTAACGATTACATCTGCCAAAACAAGTACTTCGTAAGAAGGCAACCGTCCTAGCCCTTAGTAGAAAAGGGAATTCGTGACGTAAAACCGAATGCATCCTTCAAGATAAAAATATATCTTCCCTAGATATATCGAAGACACTCTTCTGAGATTGAAAAAGCAAAAGATTAATGTAGAGAGAGCAATATTTTAAATATCAGAAACTGTAGAATTAGTAATGTACTATAATAACTATCATCATCACCTTCACCATAATAATAATAATAATAATAATAATAATAATAATAATAATAATAATAATAATAATAATAATAATAATAATAATAATAATAATAATGATAATAATAATAATAATAATAATAATAATAATAATGATAATGATAATAATAATAATAATAATAATGATAATAATAATAATAATAATAATAATAAGAAGAAGAAGAAGAAGAAGAAGAAGAAGAAGAAGAAGAAGAAGAAGAAGAAGAAGAAGAAGAAGAAGAAGAAGAAGAAGAAGAATATAGTTTATATAATTTTCACATGATAAATCACAAGCTTAAGGGGTACAGAGATATTAAATATTTTTAGCAAATATCACAATATGGATACTGAAAAGGAAAAAAAAAAGTTGCAACGTATTGAAAGCTATTTATCTATATACATAGCAAGGGCATGCACTCAGGGAAACGATTACATCTGCCAAAACAAATCCTTCGCAAGTAGGCAACCGTCCTAGCCCTTGGTTGAAAAGGGAGTCCGTGACGTAAAACAGGAACAATATCTGTATACAATAGCCATATTCCCCATTACAAGGGGGGTGGCTGAGTCAAAGCAAAATACCTTGACTATTTGCGGGAAGAAAAATACAGAGGACTGGATTCCCAGTCCCCTCGCCCTGCCCAATTTAGTCGACTTTTACGACACGCAGGGGAACACGGAGGACGCATTCTTACCCCCCTATCTAAGGGGGTAAAGTATTGAAAACAAATTGTTAAATGAGTTTCATGTAGGCTTGTCTGTAATGTATTTTTACAAATAACAGCATCTCTATCTAAAAGACATCTAACAGGATTGCCTCTAAAATAGTGAAGGAGGATGCATCTTTTAACAAGCGCTGGAATATCATTCCATATTGTGATATGGAATATGATAGTCACCGTGGCTCAAGCCGTAGCGTCCGCGACTTTGAGGCGTCAGGTCGAGGGTTCGCGCCCGTCATGGTCTGAGGTTAGCAAGGGCATGCACTCAGGGTAACGATTACATCTGCCAAAACAAGTCCTTCGCAAGAAGGCAACCGTCCTAACCCTTGGTAGAACAAACAAACAAAACAAAACAAAAAACAAAAACATTTATTTCCATTTTGTACAATGGTTATTCAACATTAATAGTAACTTATAAGTAGACATGTAATTAAACTAACAAATAAGAGGGTTAGACATATAGTTAAATTAAATGTAGCTTTCATAGAAAATAATAATGCTGTAATAAAAATGTTACAATAATGTTAATAATAAAGTAGTAAGTATGCCACTAGATACAGGATCGTTATTATCGGCATCATTTCCATATTTGTGTCCTTACAATGAGAATAATTAGTTCTTAATGAGCAGCAACTATTTGTCCAAAAGAAAACTATATAGTTTGCCTTTGAAAGCTGTGAAAGAGGATGCATTTTTAAGATGCTCTGGAATATTACTCCAGAGTGTTAGCCCTTTGATAGTGATCATCTTTGAACCTGCTTCTGTGTTTGTTCTGTGAATAAAGAGCTCACTGCTCTGTCTTGTGTTGGTTCCCCTTATATCCCTGACTGTTTTTAAATCAAATAGCCAGCTAGGATAATGATGGTCCAAAATTTTGAATACAAAAACATAAATAGCATAAGCGACCTTATTTTCTGCCCGCAGCCACCCAAGTTTATTGAGAGCTGGTGTGATGTGGTCGTATATTCTTATTCCTCCCAGGGCAACTCGAGCTGCAAAATTAATAAGCTTCTGTATTCTGTTTATCTGAGTCTTAGTGGTAGCTCCCCAAACAGTTGTGCAGTAATTAATGTGACTTAGGGCTAGAGATTCAACAACAGTTATTCGAGTGGTAGTCTCAAAATTGTCTTTTATACGTGATAAGTACATTAATGTTCCTGTAACCTTTTTGCATACTTTATCTATGTGGGAATCAAACAACATGTGGTTATCAAAGTGAATTCCTGGGTTTTTGACTGTTTTGCTAGGTGTGATAATATTGTCGCAAAAATTAATTGTTGTGTTTTCTGGAATTTGGGCTATGTGGAACCTTGAACCAATAAATATGCACTGTGTTTTACTTTCGTTAATTAACAGCCCAATTTCTTGGAAATAGGTTTTAATTTTTGACAGAGTGTTTTCTGCTCTTAAAGTTAGCTCTGGGAGATTATTAATATCACCACTAAGGAGCAGTTGAGTGTCATCTGCATATTGTACGACTAGACAGTCAGAAATGAAAGAAGATAGATCATTTACGTAAATGGAGAAGAGGATAGGACCAAGTACTGATCCCTGTGGAACACCAAATGATACATTTTTTGGCACAGAGATAATGTTGTTAAGACGTATGGACTGTTTACGATTAGATAGATACTCGCTAAACCAGCTTGGATCAATATTTAAGTTAATACATTTACTTAAAAGAATATCATGGTTAACACTGTCGAAGGCTTTTGATAAGTCCAACAAAACTGGCAAAGATATTTTTTTCATATCTATATTATTATATATACTATTCGTAACTTTAAGCAGTGCAGTTTCCGTCGAGAGTTTTGGTCTGAAACCATGTTGGCTAATCGTTAGTAGTCTATTTGATTCTAAATATGACATAAGTTGGCATGCAACAATTTTTTCTAATATTTTAGAGAAAATGGGTAGGAGGGAAATGGGACGATAGTTTGTCACATCTTCTCTGTCCCCCTTTTTATGCAGAGGTATTACATGTGCTATTTTCCAAGAGTCAGGAAACTTTTTAGTAACAATGGAAGTGTTCATAATAGTTAGAATATAGGATGCAATCACGGGTAGAGCATCTTTGATGAACTGAAATGGTATACCATCTGAACCATAAGAGCCAGAGTTTCTTAGGCTCTTTATGGTAAGAATTAGGGTAGCACAATCGATAGGAATAAGCTTGAAGTACTCTCTTGTGTTTTCATTGGAAGAATTGTCATTTAAGCAATTACTCATATTCACTGAGTTGATGTTTTCTTGAGTTTTTTCATATGTATTTTTGCCAACGTTAGCAAAATAGTTATTAAAGTTTTCTGCTTTGACTTTCAACTCCGTAATATTTTCATAACTTTCTGAGGTACTCTTTTCATTTGGTATCATGCTTCTTATCACTTTCCATGTTGCTGCTGTATCATGTCTAGAGTCATTAAATTGTTTTTCGTAAAAGTCTTTTTTACTTACACTGATGAGAGATCTGACACGTTTCTTTTCTGTTTTATAACGTTCTCGGAGAGTCATATCATATCTATTCATTTTTAGCTCTTTTTGTATTTGATTTCTGATTTGCATTGCCTCTTTGATGTCATTAGTTAGCCAGGGGGCTGAGGGGCGGGTTATTTTTCTTGTTACAATGGGTGCACAACTATCTAAGCATTCAAGGAAGACTTTTGTTAGAATCTCAACCTGCAAATCGACGTTATCTGTGTATTTAATTCTATTAAGTGCATTTGTGTTGTTGATTAATGTTTCACAAAAGATATCAGGGGAGTAATTTTTTAGACACCGGAATGTCTTGAGGAGAGGCTTCCTTTTCGGCTTGTTTATGTTTAGCATAGCAATGTTCAGCTCGTGGTCTGCAATTGGGCAGGGAACTACGTCCCAATAGAGTATACTTTCCACTTTATTTGTTATTATCAGATCTATAAGAGTCCTAGAATTGGGGGTTATGCGGGTCGGTTTTGTCACTATTTGTGTTAACTTCACAGTGTTGATCACCCTTTTCATTTTGTTATCTGCTGAGAGCAAGTCATCATTAAAATCACCAAGTATGTATATGGGTTTATGACGCACACAGATATTTCTGAATGTTTCTAGTAGATGATTGAATGAACTGGTAGGTGCTTTAGGGTGACGGTAAACACACCCTACAATGAAAGATGGAAGTTTCTGATACTGCACAGTGATCCATAAATCTTCGAGCTCCTCAGTTTTTTCTAAACCTGTGGCTATTTCTGATGCACTAAGATAATTTCTAACATAAATACAAACCCCACCCCCTCTGTCATGGTCATTGCGAAATATTTTAAACTCTGGAATATCCGTGACGTAAAACCGGAACCAATTGTGATATGGAATATGTGGTAAGTGAATGTGAGCTGTATTAACCATTACAGCTGTTGTGTGCAATTGGTTGAGCCTAAACTTACATCTTTTAAGCCAGGCATATATGCGCATCCAACGGTTTACCAGAATTTTAAGATTAGAAACCATTTATTGAAAGTCTGCTTAGCTGATCTATATATTGATCTTCACGGACTTTCACATAATGTCTTATCAAGTGGGTTTTCAGGGAACTTGAGCCAAAAGTAATTATGATTTTACGACTTACCTTCCTCTTAAAGGCACATTTTCCTTTCCACTGAATGGATGGATTCGGTTTTACGTCACGTACTCCCTTTTCTACTAAGGTCTAGGACGGCTGCCAATTGACTAGTGTTTAAAATACATTTTTTTCAACTTTGCTCAATTGACCTTTGATGTTATAAGCCTAGTAGCTGAGAACTTTATGTAAGTGAACACTTCAAGAAATACATAAATGTATTTGGAGCGACCATTCATAAGTCAGCATATGTTTTACTATATGAAGGTCCATTAGTCATTAAGAAAATGTAGTTGAAGGACGAGGGCAAAGAATTGTGTTGGGAGTGGTAGCTTGCCCTAAGTATTGACCTGTTAAGATCTGGATTGGGTCAGATCATGAGGAAGGTGGTGGAAATTAGAGAAACTGGAACACATTGTAGTGTATCCTGAGCTCGTTATAAGTTTGCCTTAGTAATTAGAGAAATGATCTTGAATTTCAGTTGGCCTTAGATTCGTTTCACTCACTATCCCTGCACTATCACTCGATTCTGTATATATAATGATTCACTCACTAGATAATTGTAAAGTGATTAGGAACTAACTCTCTCTCTCTCTCTCTCTCTCTCTCTCTCTCTCTCTCTCTCTCTTATTAACTAGAGGATAAATTACACTCTATAAGTACAAAATTTCAACACTAAATAATGGAATTAAATAAGTACATCAGCAACATAGGGAGGGTTATTTACCAATGTAAATATACACCATATTTCAGGCTTCAAAACAACCACCAACTTCTTGACTAGATATTATAGTGCACTTACGGGTCCACCATGACCCGTTTCACCTCTGGGAGGAATATCCCAACGTTATTAACTACCTATATTCATTTTTGCTTTGTGAGATCTATCCCATTCAAAGAAAGGATTAGCAAGATACGCTCGGGCTTCACTTGAGAGGAACATAGCTTAAATGACCACTCATATTATGGCCTTGATCAATGACATATAATAATGTTCGGCTGTAGTCACCTTCTACAAGTGGGCATTAATAGAGTGCAATTTAAGTCTGTAGAACCAAAGGCTTTCACGATACAACTGTGGAAAAGAAAAGTTTCTCGTTCATTAGCTTATAAAGAAAAAATAACAATGTGAAGTCAGAAACACGAAGGAGAAAGGATTCTCAAAGGGCAGATACGTTGTGTAAGTTTGCCTTAGAACTTGTGAAAGCAACATGAACAAATCTTATTGTATACCTATCTTGCCCCAGAAACTTTTCTAGAGCAGTAACTTCATACAGACTTGTGCAATAACAACTTTCGCGAATCTCAGACATCACAAATAAAGATGAAAGAATAGTTGCATGACTTTCAAAGTTTCCTCTTTCGAGTTAACGATGCAGTTTATGGAGGAGAGAGAGAGAGAGAGAGAGAGATCGGAGATAGAGAGAAAAAAATGCAGATAAGAACACGAGGAGATTGAATACACACATAACGTATACAATGAAGAAAAAAGTCCGCAATAATAATAATAATAATGGATATGGATTCGGTTTTACGTCACGAACTCCCTGTTCTAAAAGGGCTAGGACGGTTTCTTCTTACGAAGGACTTGTTTTGGCAGGTGTAATCGTTACCCTGAGTGTATGCCCTTATTATTATTATTATTATTATTAACTGCTCTTAGGAAGCAGACTAAAAAAAATATGCTAAATAAAGCATGCTTCTGGAGATACATACTGTGCCATAAATAAACTGTACACAGTTATATTGCACTCTAAATCTGAGAAATGGCAAACTTAATTTACTTTTGAAAAATAAAAGATCCTTTTACATATATTGGGGAAAAAAATTATAATTTGGAATTGGGATGTGAATTTTCATAATGATAAACATACACCTCTTCAACATTTTCGTGTACTTGACGATAATTTTCATACATATGCAAATAGAAATCCTTTAAAAACTTCCTTTGAGCTTCTTGTTGCCTGAACGTCTAATTCCAATTCTGATTAATATTTATATCCAGATGAAAGCCTCATCCCTTCATTATTATGCTACATAAACACTACAAGGAGGGAGAATTCCATTAATGACAAGAGCAAACAATCATTATAGCAGCATAATTATTATTCCGAAGACCCTTTTGATATTCGTAATGATGTTTACGATCACAGACATTTAGCTGTTTAATACGTCATCTGTATTCGGATAAGAATACTTTACGGGTCTGTCAGAGAGAAAATGAAACTTTTAAAAAGTGACGCATGCTAAATACTGGGGAAGCCTAAAAACAAATCTCATTATCCTGGGAAAAAATGAATGTTATAAACCCTATCTCCTTTTACAGCTTATGAATGGTGCATTAAAGAGAGAGAGAGAGAGAGAGAGAGAGAGAGAGAGAGAGAGAGAGAGAGAGAGAGAGAGAGTACGACGCTGTGAGTATACTGTAGGTAATAAAAAAAAACCTGTTCCAACAGGGACATAAACTGAGTCCAGAAACCACATGACACACCACAAATAGAAAGGAAGGAAGATATTAGACCTTCCTTCAAGCATTCCACTCTCAGACCAATAACATTTTTTTTTTTTTTTTTCAAAAAGACGTTCATCGCTCATAAGCAGACTTGTTAAGAAGAATGGAGATGACAAGCTGGGTTATTCGCCGTACTTTCAAATATGGGAAGATCGTCTCCTTCCATGAATTTAACATTTTAAAATTTTGCGCAAAAACAAAAGTACTTAAATATCAACCCATAAAAGACACAATATATATATATATATATATATATATATATATATATATATATATATATATATATATATATATATATATATATATATATATATATATATATATATATATATATATAATTGTTATTTTGTTAATGAACGCATCCATGTTTTGTTTACATTGAAAGTAATAAAGATGCCCACTAGGTAGCAGACAAGAACGTTCATAATGCCCTTTCAGTCTCCTATATTATTGTGCCTCATTTATCTATAAATATCTCCAAATTTAAGGAGCATCAAACATGGTGGCAGCGCTCAATAGACTTAGTATGGTTTGCTGTTCATTTTGAATATGAGGCATTACGTATTATCCAGGATCTTTCTGTTTGATTAAGTAAATAAGACTACCGACCGACATGGCGATAGTTAATCTAGCCCCTCCAGATAAATTCGCATTAAAGAGCGAAAGTGAGCAAGATTGGCGATTTTTTCGTCAAAAATTCGAGCTGTATATACTGGCAGCGGGTATAAATGATAAGCCAAGTGAAGTGAAGGTAGCATTACTTTTGACCCATGGGGGTGACGAACTGCTTCGAGTGTATAATGCTATAGAGTTTGGTCCCGTTATTGTAGGGGAGAGTGGATCTCGTGATGACCCTAGCAAGGACTTAAACGTGGTATTACAGAAGCTAGATGAGCATTTTGCCCCTAGGAAGCTAATAATAGCATCAAGATATAGGTTTAGATGCTGTACTCAGAAAGCTTATGAGAACCTGGATGAATTTATTACTAGAATAAAAACTATGGTTAAGGATTGTGATTTTGCAGCAGAAAAAGATGAGGCAATTCGTGATCAAATAGTTTTTGGCTGTAAAGAAGATAAACTCAGAGAGAAATTTCTGAGAGAAGAATGTATTTCATTGATAGATACGCTCAAAATTTGTGAGGCACATCAAGCATCGCAGAGACAAATGCAAATGATAAAAAGTGAAAATACAGCAAAGTCGGTCATAAATAAAGTTAAATCGACAAAGAACTTTAAGCAGAGTAGGCCTAGTAGAAATTCAGCAAACCGAAAGAGTGAGGACCCAAGTTTTGTGAACAAGAACCAGTATAGGCCTAAGTCAACCCAAAGTTTGTCAACGAAGGATCCGGCTCTACGAAAATGTAAGTTCTGCGGAACATAATAATAATAATAATAATAATAATAATGCTTTATTTCCAACATACATTGGGTATTCAAATATGGGTGTACAATTAAAATTTACAAGTAAAATCTTCCTTTAAGAGTAACTTCTTAAGATTATATTTAAAAGTATACACTGAACCAGCATTTTTTAGTTCTCTGGGAAGCTGATTATATAAATGAGGTCCACGAATGTTTATATCTCTTGAGCCAATATCAGTTTTAGACCTTCGTACTAATAAATCTTCCCCTTGACGGGTAGTTAACCCGGTAACTGAGCTTACTGTAGAAAAATTATACAAGCAATCAGGAATATTGTTTCTTAGTATATTAAAAACAAAGGTACATATATCAAAAACATATTTATCTCTAATCTTTATCCATTCTAGATCTTTTAAAACAGGAGAGATGTGCTCGTATTTTCTTACATTGCCAACAGCCACTCGTGCTGCAAAGTTTTGTAACTTTTGTATTCTTTGTAATTGAGTCTTATTTGTACATCCCCAAACTTTGAGACAGTAATTAATTAAACTCATAGCTAAGGACTGGACAATTATTATACGAGTTGATGTTTCAAATGAGTCTTTTACCCTATTTAGATATATTAGAGTACCCATTACTTTTTTATAAATTTCATCTATATGCATTTCAAAATTCATGTAACGGTCAAAATAGACACCTAGGTTCTTTACCGAGTTCATTGGCTTAATGATATTACCGTTAAAATTTATATGAAGATTGTCATCAACTTCTGATAATAATTGTCTGGATCCGATAAGAATAGATTGGGTTTTAGTTTCATTAAGTAACAGACCATTTTTTAGAAAGTAACGTTTAGCCATATACAAAATTTCTTCTGCTCTACGAATAATATTTTCTAAATCATTAATTTCTCCTTCAATTAAGATTTGAGTATCGTCAGCATATTGAATGACATAACAGTTAGGTAAATATTTTACTAGATCGTTTACATATATTAGAAAAAGTATAGGTCCTAGGATCGATCCCTGAGGGACCCCAAACAATACCTTCTTGGAACTTGAAACTGTATCTTTTATTCTGACTGACTGGTAGCGGTTTTTTAAATAGTTCTCGAACCAGCTTGGGTCAATGTTCATTTTTTTGCATTTTTCTAATAATATACTATGGTTTACACTATCAAAAGCTTTAGAAAGATCGAGTAGTAGTAGCAATGATATTTTCTTATTATCTATATTTTTGTATATTTCATCTGATATTTTCAATAAGGCAGTTTCAGTTGATAATTTTGGCCTGAAACCGTGTTGACTTTTTGCAATAAGTTTATTTTTTTCAAGAAACTCACTTAACTGATTTGCAACAATCTTTTCAAGTATCTTTGATAAAATTGGTAGTAAAGAGATTGGTCTATAGTTAGAGACGTCGTCAGGATTTCCATTTTTAAAACCAGGAATTACATGGGGATTTTTCCATAAATCTGGGTAGATATTGGTAACTATGGAAGTATTGATTATTACCGTCAGATAATAAGCTATTACAAATAATGAATCTCTAATAAAACGAAAACAAATTCCATCTGATCCATATGCATTAGAGTCTTTCAGATTTTTTATTACTAAGATTACTGTATTACAATCTACTGTAGTAGGGTTAAAGACATCAGTACTTCTATTGAATGCACTATGTTCTTCCAAATTTACATTATTATTATTATTGCTACCATCATCACTATTATCATTACCATTACTACCACCATCATTATTATTTACACCATTATCAACATTTCTATTATTATTACTACTACCATCATCATTATTATTACCACCATTACTATTATTGATTTCATTTATTATTTCTTTTTTTTGTTTTTTCAAAGGTTTTTTTCCCCACTTCAGCGAAAAAATTATTGAACTCTTCTGCTTTAGCACTTACATCTACCTCATCGGGTATAATTGATATGTTACTACTTTTATTACAGTTATTGGAAAGCATGGTTTTAGCAATTTTCCATGTATCAGAGATATTGCCTTTAGCGTTTTGAAATTCATTTTTGTAATACTGTTTCTTACTGTTACTTAATAATGATTTTACTTGTTTCTTATGCTCTGTAAACTTTTCTCTTAAAGGGATATTATCTCTTTGTAGTTTTACTTCATTTTGTAGTTTGTCTCTTTCTTTCATAATGTTTTTTATGTCATCTGTTATCCAAGGAGCGGGGGGACGAAATATTTCTCTTGTCACGAGTGGTGCACATCGATCTATACATGATGATAAGACACTGGTTAAAATTCTTACTTGTTTATTTATATTATCGGTATATAGAATTTCATTTAATTTATGTACTTCATTCATAAGTAAACTACAAAGTAATTCTTGTGAATAATTTCTTAAGCATCTGAATGTTTTAAAGATTGGTTGTCTCTTTGGTTTGCGAATATTTAGGGACGTTACAATTTCCTCGTGGTCTGCTATAGGGCTTGGCATTACGTCACACTTAGTTATCATATGTTTGGAGTTTGTTATTACTAGATCGATTTGGGAAACTGAAGTGGGAGTGATTCTAGTTGGTTTATTTATAATCTGTTCTAGATTTAAATTCTTAATAAGTCTACTCATTTTATTTTCTCTTTTTAGTTGATCATCATTAAAATCGCCATATATAAAAACTGGTTTGTTTTTTAAAATTATCTCCTTAAAAACGTCCAAAATATAGCTAAAGGAGGTTACCGAGGCTTTGGGGTGGCGGTACACGCAGCCTATGATAATAGAAGGAAACTTTTTATGTTGGACAGAGATCCATTTATCTTCCACTCCTTCGTGCTTCTCAGTTTCAAGATTTAGTTCAGTGGCCTTCAAATAATTTTTAACATATAAACATACACCTCCACCTCTACCACTGTCATAGCGATAAATATTATATGAAGGAATATTAATAAATGCATTATTAATTGACGGATACAGCCATGATTCGCTAATGCAAAGAACATCAATATTTTCTTGTACAAGCTTATGTTCAATTTCTAGTATATGGGATAACAGGGATTGTGCATTTATATGTACGACAGATAATCTATCATTATATTTACAAGTAACTTTCACATCGACAGCAGTAACAGCAACAGCAGGAGACGAGGTGGAGTAAGAAGAAATGTCCAGCCTATGGAGAGAGATGCAACTACTGCAACAGGCTGAATCACTTCGAATCTCAATGTTTGGAGAAAAATGGACATGCACAAGCATCTAAGAAGATGGGTGGGAATGCAGTGGACGGTGACGATTCCAGTTCAGACACTCCAGCCGAATATATCCTAGGTGTCAAGTTGCAGACGAGACGTGGAGAGCCAGAAGAAACGACGGTGAACAAAAATGATAATCCCTGTACACAGCAAGTGATGAAAGTGAATAAAGTGTCAGAGAAATCCAAATATCTATATACCGATCTGAAAGTTGGTGAAAATAGTGTCAAATTTCAAATCGATAGCGGAGCAGGTGTAAATGTGTTACCTCGAAATATGGTTCCCAATAATGTAAAAATTGAATCTAGTGAAGGGTTACAACTAGAAATGTGGAATAATTCTGCAGCCAAACCAGTTGGAAAATGTAGAATTAAAGTGAAAAATGAGATAAATTCAAAGAGATATAATGTTGAGTTTATTATAGTGGCTGAGAATTATATGCCTTTGTTAGGAAAACGTGCATCAGAACAGATGGGTTTCCTTACCATCAATTATGATAACATATGTTCTGTACACAGTGAATCTTGTAATACTGATGTTTTTCAGGAATATTCAGATGTGTTTTGTAATGAAATTGGTAAGTTACCTGGGGTGGTACATATGACTTTAGACAAAGAAGTCAAGCCATTTGCTATATCTTCATGTAGAGTGCCAATTCAACTTAAAAGGAAGGTAAAATCCAAATTATCTGAGTTAGAGAAACAAAATGTCATTTGTAAAGTAGACGAACCAACTGAATGGGTGAGTCGCATGGTAGTAGCTTCTAAGAAAAATAGTGAAGACATAAGAATTTGCATAGATCCTCAGCAATTAAATAAAGCCATAATTAGAGAAATGCATCCTTTGCCAATTATCGATGATGTTTTACCTGAATTAGCACAAGCTAAAGTGTTCTCTAAACTAGATTTAAGAAATGGATATTGGCACTGTGTTTTGGATGAAGAGTCAAGTCATTTAACTACCTTTCAAACCCCTTTTGGAAGATATCGGTGGCTTAGACTGCCCTTTGGCCTAGCAATCAGTAGTGAAGTTTTTCAGAAACGACTGCAGAACTCTTTAGATGGTTTGCTAGGAATAATATGCATTGCTGATGACATTTTGGTATATGGAATAGGTAATTCTCTAGAAGAAGCACAGTTAGATCATGATGAAAATTTAAGAAATTTACTGGAAAGATGTCGTAAGCATGGTATCCGTCTTAACAGAGAAAAGGCTGAAATAAGAAAGAGTGAGATAACATTTCTTGGACATGTAATAACTAATGAAGGCCTTAAGCCAGATCCCAGTAAAATTGAAGCAATTGTATCGATGAAAGCTCCAACTAATGTCACTGAGATTCAATGCTTTAGTGGAATGATAAACTATTTGTCAAAATTCATGCCTAGACTCTCTGACCTGATGGCGCCCATACGACAACTTTTACGTAAAGACAAAGAATGGTGTTGGGGTGATGAACAGGCTAGAGCTTTTGAGAAAATTAAGTGTTGCATCACTAAGACTCCGATTCTTGCTTATTATGATCAAAATAAACAGTTAGATATACAGTGTGATGCTAGCAAATGTGGACTTGGTGCAGTTCTAATGCAAGGTGGTAAACCGTTGTCTTATGCAAGCAGAGCTCTAACTGACACGGAAACAAGGTATGCTCAGATAGAGAAAGAAATGCTGGCTATTGTGTTTGCTTTAAAGAGATTCCATCAGTACACTTTTGGACAACATACTTTGGTTATAACTGATCACAAACCACTTCAGAGTATAATCTTGAAACCATTAGATAGAGCACCAAAGAGGCTACAAGGCATGTTATTGACTGCACAACAATACGATATTGAACTTAAGCATACTGCTGGTAAGAACATGCATATAGCAGATTTGCTGTCTCGATCATTTCTTAGTGAAACTGAAAATGGTAATGATTTTGAATATGTTAATGTTGTATCTTATTTGCCTATTAGGGAAGACAGGTTAAAGAAAATTCGTGATGCTGTGGCCAGTGATGAAATTTTGCTTGAAGTGACAAATATGATAACAAATGGGTGGCCAGAGTATAAATGTAATGTACCTATAACTGTTTTGCCTTATTATCATATTAGAGATGAACTATCTATACAGAATGGACTTGTATTTAAAGGTGATAGAGTTGTGATTCCTGCCAATTTGAGGAAAGAAATTAAACAGGCTATTCACTCTTGTCACATTGGCGTAGAAAGTTGTCTACGAAGGGCTCGTGAGTGTGTATATTGGCCTGGTATGAATGGTGATATTAAAGAACATATTTCTCAATGTGAAATCTGTTGCAAATTTCAAAAATCTCAGCAGAAAGAAACTCTTATGCCACATGAAGTGTCTGATAGGCCATGGGAGAAAGTTGGCACAGATATTTTTGAATTGAGTAATCAGTTTTATCTTGTAACAGTAGACTATTTCAGTAATTTCTGGGAAATTGATAGGTTAGAAGATATAAAAGCATCTACTGTTATACGTAAGCTAAAAGCACATTTTGCAAGGTATGGTACTCCTTCCATCTTGGTTAGTGACTGTGGAACTCAATTTACAAGTGATATATTTCAGAATTTTATAAGAGTGTGGGATATAGAACATTGTACGTCAAGCCCTAAACATCCTCAGTCTAATGGACAGGCAGAATCCGCTGTAAAAACTGCAAAGTCCATACTCAGAAAAGCCATAGAAAGCAATAATGACCCTTATTTGGCAATATTAGACTACCGTAATTGTCCGTCTCACAGTGATGAATACAGTCCGGCTCAAAAAAGCCTAGGGAGACGCACACGTACTCTTCTCCCAGTTTCTTCAAAGTTGTTGAAACCATCTGAGATCAATGTAGATAAAATTAAGATTAACAGACATTATAGAAATAGCAGGTCCGCTAAATATTACAATGTGCATGCCAAAGATCTTGATCCTTTACAGGAAGATGATGTTGTGAGAATAAAACCCACTGTAATGGGAAAGAAAGCTTGGGAAAAAGGTATTGTGAAGGAACGTTTAGACGAGAGATCTTATGAAATTTCAACTGATGCTGGTTTATTGAGAAGAAATAGAGTAGACCTTAATAAGTCAAATGAAAGAAATGTTTCGTATCACAGTAGTGAAGATTCTAGTAATGTAGTACAAAGTCAGCAACAGGTTGAAATTCCACAGGATAAACATGTAAACCCAACAAGTGAGAATCTCAGAGTTCAAGAGTCTTTCACTCCTCAAAGGAGAATCACAAGGAGTACAAGGAATATTTTACCCTCTAAATATAATGATTTTGTTGTTTACAAAGAGTTATTTATTTTTCGTTTTCAAGATGATAACTTATTTTTTTTTTCTTCATAAAAAGAGGGATGTTACAATATTTGATATAATTGTTATTTTGTTAATGAACGCATCCATGTTTTGTTTACATTGAAAGTAATAAAGATGCCCACTAGGTAGCAGACAAGAACGTTCATAATGCCCTTTCAGTCTCCTATATTATTGTGCCTCATTTATCTATAAATATCTCCAAATTTAAGGAGCATCAAACAATATATATATATATATATATATATATATATATATATATATATATATATATATATATATATATATATATATATATATATATATATATATATATATATATATATATATATTTATGACAAACATAACAGTATTTTACTGGCTAACATCGACAAAGAAAAATTTAGTAAAACGTGAAATATACTACAAGTCTTGAGTTATGCATTTGGATTTTGAAGAATAATTCCAAATAGTAAGTTGCTCATGGCAATTTTGAGACTACCACTCGAATAACTGTTGTTGAATCTCTAGCCCTAAGTCACATTAATTACTGCACAACTGTTTGGGGAGCTACCACTAAGACTCAGATAAACAGAATACAGAAGCTTATTAATTTTGCAGCTCGAGTTGCCCTGGGAGGAATAAGAAAATATGACCACATCACACCAGCTCTCAATAAACTTGGGTGGCTGCGGGCAGAAAATAAGGTCGCTTATGCTATTTATGTTTTTGTATTCAAAATTTTGGACCATAATTATCCTAGCTGGCTATTTGATTTAAAAACAGTCAGGGATATAAGGGGAACCAACACAAGACAGAGCAGTGAGCTCTTTATTCACAGAACAAACACAGAAGCAGGTTCAAAGATGATCACTATCAAAGGGCCAACACTCTGGAATAATATTCCAGAGCATCTTAAAAATGCATCCTCCTTCACAGCTTTCAAAGGCAAACTATATAGTTTTCTTTTGGACAAATAGTTGCTGCTCATTAAGAACTAATTATTCTCATTGTAAGGACACAAATATGGAAATGATGCCGATAATAACGATCCTGTATCTAGTGGCATACTTACTACTTTATTATTAACATTATTGTTAACATTTTTATTACAGCATTATTATTTTCTATGAAAGCTACATTTAATTTAACTATATGTCTAACCCTCTTATTTATTAGTTTAATTACATGTCTACTTATAAGTTACTATTAATGTTGAATAACCATTGTACAAAATGGAAATAAATGTTTTGATTGATTTGATTTTGATTGATTGTGGACTTAGATAAATCTGTCCTGGACAGTTCGATGTTAAGTTTTCCTTCAGTTACGGTTCTCCTTCTATGCCTACATCAACACCGAATATTCTTGAATATTCGTTACACATGTCTTATTATCCCTTCACACCTGACAAGTCACAACATTACCCATCTCTATTTCTCTTTGTTTTCTTCGTTTAGATTTTTTTATTTTTTTTTTGGCCTGTCCTGGTGTCACAATCATAAAAAAAAAGCGATGTGACAATTGACTTTCCTTTTGAATCTTATGTCTTTGGTTCTTTTAATAATGAATTTTTTTTCATTACAGGTTATCAAACCAGCTTGATTTGTTTGGGTAAGTCTGCGTATGATGATGAACTGCATATATACTTTCGTAAGGACCATATTCTTGCTATTTTATATGAGGGATGAGCATCCATGACAATCCGTATACAATTATAAACAGACGTCTTGAATATGTTCCAAGTCCCCATTCATTCATATGCAATATAAATAAATCACAGTTAATGACTCAACTTCAACGAAGAAAATGCAAACTCTGAAACATCAAGTGAAAAAAAAATAAACATTAGAAATCAGGTAAATTTTCTGAAGAGATGAAAAAAGAATAGTGACTTGGGTAGTTCATAAAAAAAAAAAAATGGGTGAGCTTTTTGCACTTATTGACTTGAGGACTTTATTTAACAATAAATCTGTACAAGAAATGTACGACATCTTTTGTGAGGAATATGTGAAGATGGTAAATTATAGCATACCTTCCACCAAAATAGAAATTATTCATGCCAGAGAGAAATGGTTCAATATATGAATGTAAGAGAGCTGAGGCGTGGAGAGACAAATGCTGGAAAAGCTATGGGACATGGGTTGGCAACTTTTATAAGTCTAGGTGCCAATATCAGCCAAATCATTGATACAAAATTTTCTCACGTGTCAACCGATATATTTGGGAAAATGTTTCTATTTGGTGTCTTTAATTATTGGGAGGACCTTTTGATATAATAAAAAAAAATTACACCGAAGCGGGAAAATAAGGGAATATTGTAAGAGTGAACCTTTTATTTATTTACCATCAGTGTGATTTATGCTGCTGCATCACTGATAACAGGTAATTTATATCAGGTTTATATTTTTTTAAACTTGAGAGCTTTGCATGTGCTACTTGTTTCATCCTTAAGGCTACTTCTATTACGAGACTTAACAAAATTCATCACGGAGTAAAATGATTCACAGGAATTTGGGGATGAGATAATAGTGAGTAATGCTGTTGCAAGGTTTTTAACCAATTTTTTTTTCTTGGATAGTATTCCAAGTCCCTAATACATGGTTCTCCGCTTTTCTCTCTGTTACTCCCCTTTCCAATTGACCCTTTTCAATATTTTCCAAGTCGGCTCTAAGGTCAACACATATTGCTTCTAAATTAAGCTACTTTGAAATTCAGTCATCTGAATTTCAAAAGCATCCATGTTTATCCATGAAAATAACTGCAAATTTAATTCATCCCGTTTTATTCTGTCTGGAAACTTGATGAATTTTGCAATCTCTTGTAATTCTCTGAACCTAGAAAATCTTGCACTGAACTGCTCAACTCTCGACTCAATGATGATTAAAAATAGCTCTTTAAAACATTTGAGGTCTGTTTTGTCATCTTTGGAATATCACTGATGTATCTCTTTAGGTTTGGAAAATATCTAAATCTCCCACTGTAAACATCCCTTTTAAAAATTCTAGTTTCATATCAAATGCCTTTATGTAATCAAATACAACATCAAGTGTCTTACCAGAGCATTATCATTCATTGTTCATATCATTTCAGTGCTCAAAAAAATCTACAAAAAACTTCAGTTTACAAACCAACACGATGTCAAACATTTCTTTATACAACACTTGTTGATCAGTCAGAAAGAGATTCGCTTGAGAGAAAAACCTCGACTAAACCAACGAATATTGTTATACATTGTTTGACCTTTGTAATGCCGAGTCCACCTCATTCAATAAATTCTGAAATTGTCTTTTATTTAAAGCACACGCAGAAATGTATTTAAAACTTGGTGACTGTCTGAATCACTTCATGAAGTTCCATTAGACCAGCTTTTACACATAATGCTCCTCATGTATGATGCAATGAAAAGCTGACAGTGGATGACCAACTTGTTTTGCAAATTGATTTACAAATCCTGTATCCTTACCAATCATGCTAGGTGCACAATCTGTTGTGGCGGATATTACTTTTGAAATGTCAATTTGGCGAATAGACATTTCATTCATAACTGCTTTACATATTTCAACCCCAGTGGTACGCTCAGGTAGCATTACAAGGTGACTCATCTCTTCATATACTTCGTCAACCCTACAAAATCGAGAAAAAATGGCTAATCTAGTTGATGATGTAATGTTTGTGCTTTCATCAACACAAATAGAAAAAAAAACTTACATTGGATTCTTTTTCAGGTTAAGAATCCTATCCTTAACAGTTTTTGTATTCAGAGAAAATTTTTTACTGCGATGAATAATCTTTTCCTTTTCTGAGAGGTTGTCTAAAACAAAATGAAAACATTCTAGCCATGTTTCTTTAATATACTCCCCATCATGAAGTGACTTGCCTTATTGGGCAATAACTTTTGAAACTTCAAAACTAGCAGCAACCAAGTAGGAACTTGGCCTATCCGAAATAAATTTAATCAAAGCATCAGACTTTTTTTTTTTTTTTTTTGTATTCTTCAGTTTACGAGAAACGAATTCTTTGTGTTCTTCTCTTCTTTACTGTTTATTTTTTTTTTTTTAATACTTTCAAAATGTTTCTTCACAGAAGAAGTCCAGCAAACAACTGATTCGAAACAACAAAATGGGCAGAAAATATATATATATATATATATATATATATATATATATATATATATATATATATATATATATATATATATATATATATATATATATATATATATATATATATATATATATATATATATATATATATATATATATATATACCGAGGCTGTTTCCCCTTAAAAGTGGGGGTAGCCGACATCAAAGAAGACACATATATATATATATATATATATATATATATATATATATATATATATATATATATATATATATATATATATATATATATATATATATATATATATATATATATATATATATATATATATATATATATATATATATATATATATATATTGTTCCATACTCGGATTAGATGGTTGATGATAATTCAATAATAATCATGAGAAAAAGTGGAGGTTTTATTACTCAAACTTAGATGTCCGACATGGCGTGTTCTACTCAGTGAAAACAACAAAACAATAGCGCAATGCAAAGCGCACGAATTAATCAGCTCAAAAGTTATACATAACATTCCTCCCTCCAAGAAAAGACATACAAAACTTATCAAAAATGGATCAGAAAAATATCAACATACAACAATCATTATACAGAAATATCAATATATTATGGCAACAAAAGACATTACAAATTTAATTTTTCTGGTGGCTTAATAATTCTCTTTGATCTCCGTAATACTGGAGATGGTGATACAATCTGTTTATCATTCACACCACACCTTTCAGTTTCTGAGACTGTGTCTTCAGACTCAATACAATTACTATCAGGTTGAACTGAAACATCACACTTTTGTGAAGATACTTCAACATCATTAGTGGAACTAGAGGCATAGGAATAATTACTTACATTCGAAGAACCTAAAGGCATTGGAGACTCTCTAGGTGTCTTAATACAAGTACCAGTAAATCTAGGCATAAGCTGATCATGATGCCTCTTCCATGATATATTACCAAAATCATGAACTTGCACCAAATAATTTCTTACACCAAGCACTTCAATAATTTTACCTTCAATCCAAGACTCTCCCTTCCCAAAATTTTTAGCAAAAACTGCATCACCAACATTGTACATATTTGTCCCTTCAGAGAAAACTTTCTTTGACAATTTTTCCAGGTCTCTGTCTTTGTTAGGGGAACATTTTACAGATACTAAAGTTGTTTTAAAACATCTTCCAAATAGTAACTCTGCTGGTGATTTACCTATACCACTATGCATACTCTTTCTATAATTGTACAAAAATCTACAGATTCTAGTATTCAATGATCCACTGTTGAATTTACTTAAGCCCTCTTTTAAAGTTCGAACTGCTCTTTCCTCCAACCCATTAGATGATGGATTGTATGGGGCAGGAGTTAAATGTTGAATACCATTTTTCTTATAAAAAACTTTAATTTCCTCGGACACAAAATATGGAGCATTATCCGAGACAACAATGTCTGGAATACCAAAATTAGAAAATGTTTTTCTAAGCAATTCAATGGTAACACTTGAAGTCATTGAACTAGTAACTTGAACATCTAGAAACTTAGAATATGCATCTACAATTACAAGAAAATATTTGTTATTTATGGGTCCAGCATAGTCAATGTGAAGTCTTGACCATGCCTTATCAGGGGTAGACCATGACAACACAGGAGCTTGGTTTGGTTGAAAATTTTTAAAACAAACTGGACAATTCTTTGTAATTTCAGAAATATCTTGGTCAATTTTAGGCCACCAAACCCAATTCCTAGCTTCTGCTTTCATCACATTTATCCCATTATGACCACTATGTAAGTGCTCAAGTATTTTACATCTTAAGCTGGTAGGTATTACAATTCTGTTTCTGTACAAAATTACATTGTCATATAAACTAAGATCAGATTTAACAGAACCATATTCATGTAATCTCAAATCATTTGTAGACCAACCAAATCTTATATTATGCATGAGTTGACCCAAAACCTCATCTTTCTGAGTACAATTTCTGATTTTTGAAAAAGAAATATCTTCAAAATCTAAAGCTTCAACTAACTTAATGTATTCATTTGGAGTCATGGATTTATGATCATCATCAATAGGCAACCTGCTAAGGGCATCAGCCACAACATTTTCTTTACCCACTTTGTAAGTAAGCTCAAAATCATATTGAGAGAGAAACAGTGCCCAACGCTGAATACGAGCATTGGCATTAGTAGGAATATGACGCCCTTTGCCAAATAAACCTAAAAGTGGTTTATGGTCGGTCCTTGCTTCAAATTGTCTTCCAAGTAAAAAATATCTAAAGCGATTCAACCCAAAAACTAAGGCAAGCCCTTCTCGGTCAATTTGAGCATAGTTCTGTTCAGCTGATGTCAGTTTTTTACTAGCAAAATAAACTGGTAATTCTCTTCCATCAATTTTTTGCAACAATACACATCCTACACCAATAGGAGACGCATCCACTTCAACAACTAGTGGACTATTACCATCATAATTAGCCAAAAGGGGACCTTTTGATAAATCCGATTTTACAATTTCAAAAGCTTTGTTTTCAAGTTCAGACCATTTAAAAACTTTATTCTTTTTTAGCAATTCATACAAGGGGGCCAGCTTGGAAGAAAAATTCTTAATGAATTTACAATAATATGTCAACATTCCAATAAAAGATTGCAACTCTGCAACAGAAGTAGGGGGTGGAGAATCTAGAATAGCTTTGACCTTCTTAGGGGAAGGTTTGATTCCTTCACCTGAGATACAAAATCCAAGATATTCTAAAGAAGAAACCTTAACAGCACATTTTTTCTTGTTAATCTGAACATTATGCTCTTGCAAAATTTTTAACACTTCAATAAACCTAAGATCATGCTGCTCTTCAGATTCACCACTTACAATAATGTCATCCAAATAAGCATCAACTCCCTCTACATCTTTCAACAGGTTAGCCATAAATCTCTGAAATATAGCTGGTGAAGAAGAAAGACCAAAAGGTAATCTTTTGTACTTAAACAAACCTTTATGTGTATTTACTACTAAATACTTTTGGCTTTCTTCACTCACAGAAATCTGTAAATATGCATTTTTTAAATCAATAGTAGAAAAAATCTTTCCCTTACCAATAGATGCTAACAACTCATCTGTTTTAGGTAATGGATATTGGTCACATGATATACATTTATTCAATTCTTTAAAATCTCCACAGATACGTACAGACTCCTTATCCGATTTCAACACAGTAACAATGGGGGCAGCCCACTCACTATGGTTAACAGGCTCAACTATATCATCTACAATCAGTTTATTTAAAGCATCTTCAACTAAAGGTTTATAGTGAATTGGAACTGATCTGTGTTTTCTGAATTTTGGAACTACATCACTCTTAACATGAATGTGAGCTGTAATATCTGAAATGGGTTTATTAGGATTAACTTCATAATCATTCAACAATTCTACCACAGAACCATTGACTTTAGAAATTTTAGAAGAATCATTAATACCAGACAAATAAATACCTATTTTTGGCATCAAATCTTTGCCACATAAGTTAGAATTATGATTCCCTACAACATAAAATGTCTGTTTCACTTGCAGAGAATTATAGTAAACATCCACTCCAACTTTACCCAAAACATTTATTTTGAGATCATCATAAGCATTTAACATTTTATTACAATCTACAATGGACAATCCCAAATTATGAACCCAATCTTTAGTCAAGGTACTCACAGCAGCACCTGTATCCACCTCAAAAGGTACAAACTTACCATTAACCAAAATATTCACTTCATCTTTACCAATAGCATTGACATTTTTTACTGACAACAGTCTTTCTTCATCAGTATCGCTGGAAACTGCTACCTTGTCTACTGCTTTAACTTTAACCTTATGTTTTTTTCTCAGAAGCCTTATTAAAACTTTCTTTTACTGGCTTTGGCTTCACATTACCTTTGACATCTTTTGAAGCCTTCCAACAAACTTGTTTTAAATGTCCTTTCTTACCACATAAATTACATGTTAAATTCTTAAAGCGACATTTTGCACTATCATGAGGGTAACCACAGTGTTTACAAGAAACTGACTTACTCATGGGACCATTGGTTGGGGTTTTAACCTTTTGAACAACACCAGCCTTTTCAGAAACATAAGCTTGTTCAAAATTCAAAACTCTCTCAACTATTTGGATAGAAGACATAACCTTCAAATTTAAATTTTCAGCAACCAGATTTGAAAAATAAACCTCATTTTCAAGAGCCATAAACAACTGATCCCGCACACGAGAATCAAAGTTGCTACCGAAATCACAGTCTTTGGCTAGACACTTCAGGTCTGCATACAAATCTTTTAATGTCTCACCTCCTTTTTTCCTCCTTTGTTGAAAAGCCAATAAACTTCTATGATAACTAGGCTTTACATCATAATGTGCCTTAAGTAATTTGCATAAATCCTCATACGACTTAGTATGTGGTAAATCTGGGGCACAAATGTTTCCTAAAATAGCATAAACTTCAGTACCAATAGAAACCAGAAGTAATTTTTTTTTACTATTTGCCTCAGTTATTTCCAAATTTAAAAAATTTGCTTCCAACAAACTTAACCACAATTCAAAAGAAATCTTTGAAGGATTAAAATGATCAATGTTCACTCTGCGGTTAGCCCTATTTTCATTTTCTTGAGGCATGATTATAGGCTAAGTCACTGGGTGAACTGGTAATAATCTCAAAATACACAACATGCAATCATGGCACAGACAGAATAGGCTAAATATTATAGCACTGACAACATAAGCAAAACATCATAGAACTAGGCTAGGCCTATATGCAATTTGTTTTACTCCACTCCTCAAAGCACTGGGGTTAAGCACCATATGCTTACGGTAGGCTATGGTCAATCAAGGCTACCGTCCACAAAACACAGGAAACAAGGTTACCGATAACCCAATTGGACTACCATAGGCTATCATCAATCTAGGGTACACCTTGGAAAATAATCACTATAGCTTTCCAATCTTGAAAAAATCGTCAGCATTAGGCTTAAACAGTTATAATACGGCATCTATGAAGGCTCCAATGCTAACTGCAAAACTTGATCAAAACATGAGGGTGGCCACGGGAACGAAAATCTCGGAAGTCAGAAGCTTACCCAATTTACCGGCTACCTCAAAACTGCAAAAACTTCACTTAAATACTGCAAACCAGAAGTTCCTTTTGCTACTGCATTGGTCCTTTGTACCTCGTCGCCATTTGTTCCATACTCGGATTAGATGGTTGATGATAATTCAATAATAATCATGAGAAAAAGTGGAGGTTTTATTACTCAAACTTAGATGTCCGACATGGCGTGTTCTACTCAGTGAAAACAACAAAACAATAGCGCAATGCAAAGCGCACGAATTAATCAGCTCAAAAGTTATACATAACATATATCGATTCGGTTTTTACGTCACAAACTCCCTTCTCTGCTAAGGACTAGGACGGCTGCCTTCTTCTGAAGGACTTGTTTAGGTAGATGTAATCGCTACCCTGAGTGTAAGCCCTTACTAACCTCAGTCCGAGACGGGGCGAGAACCCTCGACCTGCCGCCTCAGAGTCGCGGACGCTAACATTTTGCCACGGATAATATATATATATATATATATATATATATATATATATATATATATATATATATATATATATATATATATATATATATATATATATATATATATATATATATGAAGAAAAAAAGAGGAGAAAGAGCAAAGATGTCAAAGGGTAATACAAAGAAAGGAAAAAAATAAATTATAACTAAATAACCCAAATTGGACAAAGACTTATGGATGCGGACAAAAATTATAATCTGAACTCAGGCAGTCTCTTCTATATAACTTTCTGTATACACTTGTAATGAGGCGAAATACTGATTACGAGTTGACCGATTTGTTTACCTATATTAAAGACATTGTAGTCGTCAATCCAACTTTTAAGTGACGGGCTCCCTTTTCTAAAAAGGGCTAGGACGGTTGCCTTCTCGTGAAGCACTTGTTTTAGCATATGTAATTGTTACCCTGAGAGCATGCCCTTGCTAACCTCAGACCGTGACAGAGCGCGAGCACTCGACCTGACGCCTCAAAGTCGCTACAGCTACCGCTTGAGCGTCAATGACTAGGCAAACTCAAGCAGCTATTGAATAATAATAAATACAGTATTGGTGCATCATTATGTCCAGATTAAGGTCAGGCTACTCTTTTGTTTTATTACAAGATAAGTATGAGATTGCTATATTGGAGCTTTTGTTAACTATTGCCGTCATACTTCAATTATGTGAAATGTATATTAAACTGCCTGCCAAGGAGCTCTTGCTCAGCAGGCTAATGCCTCTGAATATAAAGTAGGATTTTTTTTTTTAGGATGGGATAGGACAGGAGGGGAAAAAGGGGGGAGGGGGGATTAAGGATATAAGGGAATTGGAGGGAAAAGCACGAAAATTAAATAAAGTAAGAGATAAAGAAAGAGAGGGGCAGACCCTCGTGCTAAGTTTTGATCTGGAATTCAGATACTTTCATTGAATATAAAGTACATATTCATTCCTGTATCTCTACTAAATATTTGGCAATAAAATCTATGACTATGAAAAAAAAAATGACTGTTTACTTATAATTCGATTTATTTTGCTATTTCTTTGATTGATAATGTTAAAACTTTAATATTATTAATGGTGTTAGAATTAATTTGAGCTCCTTCGTATTTAAGTTGTAGCATGAAGTTATCATATAACTCAGAGCCCTGTGCACCGACTATTTACTATTCTACAAAAACACTAAATTTAAAATGTTTTTGGTTTAAGTTTTTAAGTATATAAATTATTAAGTATGCAGTGTTTGCAAAAATGATTAACTTATCTAAAATAAATTAACTTGCTTTGTTTATGTGTATATTGAATTATTTACTTTTGTCAGTAACCCACACGGCATTGTCAATATCCCTTACGGGTCCTTCATGACCCGTTCCACCTATCCTCAGGTGGAGATCTACACCAATTAATGTTCTTTGCTGTTATAATGTATTATGTCCATTATCTAATTTAGTTTAAGTTTTGATATTTTATGTATATTTTACTGCTCTCTTTAATTTGATATGATTTATATATGTCAGAGATGTATAAGACCTGAAAATTATCTTATTTATATTAAAAGTCATATAAGTTTATTTTTTTCTTACTGCCCTCTGTTTTTTTTTTTTTTTTTTAGGATGGGATAGGGTAGGAGGGGGAAAAGAGGGAGGGGGGATTAAGGATATAAGGGAATTGGAGGGAAAAACACGAAAATTGCATAAAGTAAGAGATAAAGAAAGAGAGGGGCAGACCCTCGTGCTAAGTTTTGATCTGGAATTCAGATACTTGTGTGTTTTACGTCAACATACGACACATAATTGCTGTAACAAGGCGCTACCAACTAAACCACGTAAGGTTAAAAGAGAAACAAACCTTACAGCTATATCTACCATTCTAGGAATGAACGCATTCTATCTGAATGCCACTGAGTTTGGGGGAAGCTGTAATATGAACACGATGGATGGATGGATTCGGTTTTACATCACGAACTCCCTTTTCTAATAAGGGCTAGGACGGTTGCCTTCTTGCAAGGACTTGTTTTGACAGATGTAATCGTTACCCTGAGTGTATGCCCTTACTAACCTCAGTCCGTGACGGGGCGCGAACCCTCGACCTGCCGCCTCAGAGTCGCGGACGCTACCATTTTATCATGGAGATTACGGAAGCTGTAATATGAACACAGTAGAGGAAAATGCAATCGGTCCAGGAAATTATAATATGACTTTTTCAGCAGTGGTTGCAATGAGCTGGGTTTCTATATCAAGACTCATCCTATTTTAGAAGAGTACTGCTGAGTAGGTTATAGAAGACATAATAGCAAATCAAAACCCAGATCAATGTGCAAGGAATAAGAGTACCTCAAGAAATATATTATTGACACGAGAATTTAGACATCAAAAAATGCGAAAAAAAGTTATGAATTCAGTCATAAATGTACTAAAATCATAATGACATTGTCTTTTACATATTTTATTTAATAAAAACACTAGCTCTGTGTCAAACTATGACATAAACATGACGCATTTCTAAACAAAAAGAAACGCTCTAATCCAAGAAGCAAATTACGGCATATGATTATAACGAGATCTCTACGCTAACAAGTCACACAAAGTTCTTCACATGCTATATAGATATATATTTAGATATATAATTGACAGATATATGAGCATACAGTATCGAAGTAAGGTGCCTATATAGAATGACCATGATGAGCTTATATTAAAAAGTGAAATGGTATTCCTTCCACAATCCTCAAGAGATTTTTTTGATATGGGATAAATTGGCAATCATTTGTAGAAAAAGAAAAATGTTGTGGAAATGAGCTCGACAATTTTCTTGCTTGAAATTTAACCTCATGCAGTCGGGACGCTTGCTTTACTAGCTATTATGTAATATTTTATTATTCTTTATTAGAAATCTTCCCACTCAAGTTTTAGCTCGAAAGTATTACGGCTTAATGCCCTTTCTGGCACAACCAAGATCTCTACTGATCCGGGCGTGGGAATGCAGCAAGTTATCTTGTCATGCTTCCCCAGTGGCTAGATTTACCCACAATATAAGGCCCAGATATGAGCCCATTCATAGTTGAAATAATTATTCATTTTTACGGAGAGCTACCTCTTCAGTTTGTTATGAATTTTTGCTCATAAATGATCTCGGTGACGATTTTTTTGCAAAATATTTCCTTTCATGCCTTTTCACAGTAGCCAACATGTTCCGAATTCTTGCCCAGGTGTGTTGATATTCAGATAGTTTAATAAAAATGATCGTCCTTTTGCATCTTCGCATATATGAAAGGATGAAACATTTCACGTTAAAATAAGACAAAATTTGCATTTTATAGAAAATATGCGCAGCTGCTTGTGAGCATATTGTATATTAAATTCAAGTCATTTTTTTAAGAGAAAAAAGCAAAAAAAGCAAAAAAAATTGATTTTAAGATATTTTTGTCTATGCATTGCTATAATTTCTAATATCTTCCCTCCCAACACCAGGAAAATGAGTGTTTAGAAAAAACATTCCTGTGAAGGGTTGTTTGGTTTTCTGTAAAGGATCTATTATACTGAAATTTGAATAAACTACATTTAAAGGTCATATCTTTTCTTAGCTATAATAATAATAATAATAATAATAATAATAATAATAATAATAATAATAATAACAAAAATAATAATAATAATAATAATAATAATAATAATAATAATAATAATAATAATAATAATAATAATAATAATAATAATAATAATAATAACTGGACAATTCACTCACAGCTGAAGCAGTTACAACAGGCTTAAGCTTTATTTTGACGGTTCACTCTTTCCATCTCATAGGCTTCGAGAATATAAAAATATTAGAAGACTAATTTTCTAAATGGATACAATTTACGTTTTTATACTAGTACCTCCATGGAGTAAATTTGGAGGATTAAATATTTGCAATGCGTTTAATATCCAACCATGTCATCGGAAATACTCAATGCCTTACTTGCCATTATTACTTGTCCAATGACTATAATCCTTTGGGAGAGGAAATTCCTACCAGTCTCTGTACTTGGGGCGGTGGATGAAAATTTTTCATTGAAGACGTTCTCAATAAGTCTGCTCCAACATGTTGACTGCTATACCTTAGACCAAACCATGGAAGGAAAAGGATGCTCTCACCATTTGCAACAGAAGTACAATTATGGAGCGGAATGAGGAATAGCACAATATGGACGTTTATGTAACTTGACTGACACTCAGGTAAGGCAAGTCAAGGACTATACTAAAATGAGAGATTTTAAAAAGAAAGAAATCATGACAGATAGTTTTCATATTTGAAAAACAATTGTCCAAGAGTTACAAATTGACGCTTTGACAGCAATTGGAATAGTGTATATCCTTAACTAGATGGAGACTTGCTTTTGAATTCACACGAAAAGAGAACTCAAGTTCCCTCTGACAATACATCCGTTGTGCTTGAACTTCTTCAGATCTGGGCTCGATTTCTTAAACAGTGTAAACCTAGGATATCATATTGTTAGTTGGTTAGACACACACAAATGGATATCATAAACACATCTGACGGGGTTCTGTGTATGGCTAGGATCCCAAGTGGGATCCTAGCCATACACAGAACCGCGTCAGATGCGTTTATGAAATCCATTTGTGTGTATCTAGCTAACTAATAATATGGTATCCAAGGCTTAAACTGTTTAAGAAATCGGTCCAAGGTGTGCTGTCATATACTAAACTTGTGAAGTTTTATTCTTTCTGGTTTTACTATTTTTAGGCCTTTTCGTTCAAGTATAAAATACTGATTTCCTGAACATATTTAGGTGCTTTAAGATCTGAAAGTTTAAGTGGTATTAGTAAGCAAAAAAAAAAGAGACAGAAAGAGAGAGAGAGAGAGAGAGAGAGAGAGAGAGAGAGAGAGAGAGAGAGAGAGAGAGAGAGAGAGAGAGAGAGAGAGAGAGAGAGAGAGAGATTTATAATGTAGGAAAGGATAAGTTGAGCAATACTGCATTAGTTTTATGAACCTATTTCAAATCTTTAAAAACTAATAATTCTTGAATATCATAATTTTTAATGATCATTTTCGTAATGCTTCAGTTAACTCAGGCTTTGTCTGTTTGAAAAATCACACGACCATTAAATCTAATTAACTTGCTAATAATGTCGCAGGCCTCTCTCTCTCTCTCTCTCTCTCTCTCTCTCTCTCTCTCTCTCTCTCTCTTAATGTATTTTTATGTTAAATGCCTTGTAATCCAATCAATATTTTATAAGGCTATGAGCAAAAAGAAATTGACCTAATCAGTGTTGTCAAAAGACTTATCATTATATCGCTTTTATACAGACTGTGCCAGAAAAACTTCTCACATTTTAAAGTTTAACAAAAGGAAAAAAGAAACAACATTTATTAAAAATTAATTTCACTATTGTTTCAACAAAGGGTAATAGTTTTTATTCATTTGGTTTTAAAAATTATATCTTCCAAATGGTGGCCTCTATTTACTATACGCTGTTGTAGATCCGGAGCAGCATCATTCAATATAATGAGTTCATGAAGCTGTGTATGTTGCAAAATACAGATTCACCATTCTTCAAAAATGTTTCTACAGCAAAAGCACGATGTCCACCAGTCCAACTCATATTGATAGATAAGGGTATCTAAAAAAAAAATCATTAGCTAAATGAAGACATCATTGGTATTTGCATAAGTTCATTAGTTTGAAATATGTGAAGTATATCTACTGCAATATATATATATATATATATATATATATATATATATATATATATATATATATATATATATATATATATATATATATATATATATATATATATATATATATATATATATATATATATATATATATATACATATATATATATATACATATATATATATATATATATATATATATATATATATATATATATATATATATATATATATATATATATATATATATATATATATAATTGTGCACATAGGTAAATTGTAGTATGGTCTTGTATATTATTTGGTCCTTAAATTGAATGTATATGGAAATTATCAACACCTATGAAATATGATTTGTGATGTATTTTACATTTTAAGTATTTTTTGTTGCACATTGCCCACACGGACCGCAGCAAAAAGAGTATCCTCGCTATGTAGATATATATTACTTTTATGAAATATTGATCGTGCATTTCGTTCATTTCTCGATGAATATTTTTGCATAGTCTGTAAAGTGTTTTGGTGTGTTTTATAAGGTTTTGAAGGACAATTGAGGCTTGCGTATTCCATCAAGAAGTGTGTAAGTTTTTTGTATACTATTGTAGTGTTTTCTATGTTGTTTCTTAATGTTTTATTTGCAAGTTGTCTGAGAAAATTAATTTTTGGTGTCAAAATATTTTTGATGTATGTTTAAATCTTGCTTAAATTTATTAGATGTATTGCATGTTATAACATGGATTTTAGGTGTATATATATATATATATGTATGATTGTGTGTGTGTTTCTAACAATATGCTGTATATGGAGAAGTTTGGAATCTAACTGTGTTCAACTATATCAGGAGAGTAAAGCAGATTATCCTGTGAACCATTCGTGTAGTGTGTTGAAGTTGGGCTAATTTAGGCCTGATGTGTTTGCGTTTTAATGTGTACTTGTGAGTGCTTAGTCGTCTGTATATGAAGTTCTGTGTACTTGGGGTGAGAGAGGAGTGGGTATATCGTGGCTGCATAAATTAAAGCATGTACGTGATAAATCAGATGATTTACCAGCAAATGATACAAGAGCAATCCTAATATTGAGGTAGCTGACCAGCCATCATTTTGTATTATCGTGGATGTTTGTAGTGACAATTTTAACTGTTTGGTTATGACATGAAAGGCTTTACTTATGCCTAAGTTGACGAGGAATTTTCAATGGTGTGGTCTACCTAATGTGATACCATTAAATATTCAATGTGTCAGGTCTAAAAGAAGGGTGTTTGTGGAGTGTGATGGTCTGAAACCATTTTGTGAAAGGGCTAAGGGAATGTGAGATGTAATTTGTTTCACTTGTAGTCGTTCGAGAAAATGGAGGGAGTGAAGTATTTTAATGGGATGATTGAAAGGGATGGAGTAGGCTTATTGTGTTTGAGGATTGTAATTAAGGTAATATCATATAGTAGGTTGGCCTATTGTACCAGCCACCGGTTGCGATACTACAGCTGAAGGTCTTTCGGACTAAAATAGGACTGTCCAGAACGGTTCGATGTTAAATCTTCCTTCAGGTACGGTTTTTTTTTCTATACCTACATCAACACCGAATATCTTTGGATATTCTTCACAGATCACTTATCATCCCATCGCATCAGACGAGTCACAACACTCCCCATCTCTGTTTCTTTTTAGTTTTTGTTTTACCTGTGCCCTGGTTCGATGAAGGCAGTTTTTATTTTTTCCGGGTGTCACACTCGTAAAAACAATGCTTCCTTATGTTGGATATTGCGCTGTGTGAGTAGTTGCAGCATGATATGTAATGACTGTTTGCATGCCTTGTGATCCTTGTTGTCTAAGGTATATATTACTTATGTTGCTATTGCCCCAGACTAATGAGTATTTGAGATGTTAATAATGGGGTTTATATGATGGTTGGAGAAGGTGTATGTTCAGAGTTTGTAGGGAACTATCTTTTACGACTGATGTTGTATTTGTTTTGATTATGGGAATGAAGATGATTCACATGAAAGAAATGATTGCTGCTGGTATTCACCTGTTGTTTATTATTATTATTATTTTTCATGAGGGGGAAAGGATTGGCTGTTATTGAGATGACACCAAGTGATTCTGTCGTGTTGCTGCTGGATAATGTATCTATTCCAATTCAGTGGTCCTACTTCAAGCGGTATTTTGTTGAGTATTGTGTTAAGTGCTTTTAATTTCTCTGTAGTGTCCTGTGTGTGGGATTTTGAAGAATATTTTAGTGAACTAAGTTGTCTGATGAGGAAGTGAAGTTCTTGTGTGAAATTGTAGTATTATTTTCATTACCTCTATGCATTTTTTTTTATTTTTTATTTTTTTTACTTATTGCTTAAAAGGAATGGAAAACATTGTCAACGTTTGCGATGGGAGTACTGTTTTGAGTATCGATTTGTTGTTCTTTGTCATTGTTGAAAGCTTCC
>JAXCGZ010000206.1:0-47500 GCA_037179515.1 Halocaridina rubra
AATCCAGTTGGGCATCAGCTGATACGGAAGTAGCAAAATGTTTGCTGATAGAGGTTCGTTCTCCCGCATCCTACTCCTCTTCTACCGCTTAATGCAATCGGATATTATGAAGAAAATTGATTAAAAGCATTAAGAACAAACAGCAAACATATTTTTGATATAATATCGTCAGGGAAATAGCGTGTGAGGGTACATCAGCTGATACGGAAGTAGCAGAACGTTTGCCGATAGAGGATCGTTCTCCAGCATCCTACTCCTCATTTACCGCTTAATGCAATCGGATATTATGAAGAAAATTGAAAAAAAAGCATTAAGAACAAAGAGCAAACATATTTTTAATATAAAATCGTCAGGGAAATAGCGTGTAAGGGTGCATTAGCTGATACGGAAGAGTGACAAAACGTATGCAGCCTCGTCCTCACTGCCACCATCAATGTTGCCAGAATACATAAATGAGAGAAATGATAAATATAAAAAACATACATGTAAGCTGGTAAGTTATTTCAAGTATCTTAAAGATGAAGTACATTCTTATTTAAATTACAGTACTACCATCTTGTAATTAATATATATCTTAAAATGTACCATACATTTGAAAATAAAAACATCCGCTTTATCTGGCAACACTGGCCACCATGCTAAGGCTGTTGCCAATGGCATAATAGAGTTCATTAATTTGTTTACTGTACATAAATTTAAAAATAAAATACTACCTGCCCAACGTGTGAACAATGTGGAGAGCCTAGAACATTTTCTGCTATTTTGTGAAGCATATGCACAAATAAGAACAGAATATAGTTTTTTAGCACAACCATATATAGAAAAGAAAATTGAAATAATTGCTAATATATTGTTGTTTAGATATTGTAGTGAAAAAGACGTCAAAGAAAGAAAAAAATTTATAAAAAGAATATGTAGAAAAAGAAATCAAATAAAAACTGCACAAACAATTTATCAAAGCAAAGCCAAGACTTGGGAGCCGTTGCAAAAGGCATATCCCACCCAACTATACTACTACTACAGTAAATCTGTATATCTAGGCTAGCCTAGAGACAAGCTAATTCGATTTAAGTCGTTTTTCGACTTAAGTTGTCTCTCCTGGAACCAATTAACGATGTTGGGTGAGGTATACCTGTATATCTTTCTTCTTAGGCTAAAGCATGTGTCTTATATAACTGCATGGCAAAGGGATAAGAGAGAGAGACTCAGGCTTTTGTTTGACAGTTCTGGTTACCATTTTCTGCTTCTCTTCTTTTCCTCCTAATGGCCTGATTATAGAAAATTTTGAGTAATATCACTATACCTGCAACCGTTTACAAAGCACGAAGTTTGGGGTAATAGTAAACATGTGTCACTCAGTGATGTAAACAAACTGAAGGCCTGTGCCAACTAGCAGCCATCTCTTGAAGCAGTGACTCTTGCCCAGTGTTGCCACAACTTCGCCAGCGGCGCACGGGACTTTTAATCTGATAAATACTAATTCGGTTGCTTGCTCAGGATTACGTCTGTTGCTTCCAATATCCATGAAAAAGGGGACCGCAAAACATAGGAATGAGTGTATGCACAATAACAAAGCATTTACATGTTAAATCAGGCATTATTAAACTCAAAAAATTTTCCATTTGATTTACATATAGCAATGGCTCATTTTGCATGCATTTATGTAATTTTAAGGATATCTCTTTTATTTTTGATATCTCACAGTAACTATTGGGGAACCCCCTGTATCACTACAAAAACTTATTTCAATTTTAGTATGCCTTCAAAGTTAATAATTATACTAGTACCATCTAAATGGCTATATCACAAGTAAAAATTTACGTGATAATTCAACATTAGGTAGTGAATACATATGTAAAACACAGTAATTACAGCTAAGCTATTTTTATCACTTATTGTTCTCCATTTTATACTGTTCACATTTTGTTCTATTATATTTAACCTTAGACAGTGCTATCAGAGATACACATGCACCTGCATTGAACACAGTCTAAATCTTTTTATTTGTATACTGTAAAGAGACTCCTTTCTACTCAGAGAACTTGTCACAAAGATATTTAACTTCTCTGACCTTGAAGATTGAAAAATCTGGAATTGATTCAGAGTTACATTTCATTGCCGTTTCACTGGTGTTCTTGTACATTAAGAAGCCATATTGGCTGTGCGCACAACACAGGTAAGCTGAGCACAAAGCTTGTGTCTGTGTATATTCTTTATTATGTGACCACAAACTCCAAAAAATGGCCACGTAAGCACCAATGCAGTGTTTCATATAATATTAAGATTTGTCAGCTTGTCATATAGGGAGAAACTATGCCAAAGTCCTGGTTTGAAGACCACTGCATCATTGTCACTCAGTACACTGAAATCAGTTTTAGGGATTTCTGTATGAGGGTATTAGAGATAAATAGACCAGACCCCCATTTTCCAATTTTCGGTGGATATAAAAAAAAAAACCGAATAGCTTAATTTCACAATGTATGTTACTAACTTATCCCCAGTTTACTACTATGCTCCTTACTTCTTGTTAGGAACTACTTATTCCAATAACAGTCTTCCTAAATTTCAACAATATACATACACAAAAATTTTTTATTTGCACTTTGAGTTAGACACCACTGTTACTCCTGTGAAAGTCGCCTCTGCTGTAGGAACTGTTTTACCATTGTCCAGCACATCCTTAATGCCTTCTGATGTCATCCTTACTTTTTCTGGTAATAAAGATGTTGCCTCTAGGTAGTCTATAGGCCTCTTGGAGTACTCCTGAAGAATGTTAGGTCTTCAGCGATCTTGAACTTCTATCACTACTGACACTAGAGCTACTGCTGAAGTTAATACTGCGGTTAGACGCATGATGCTCAAAAGTTTGTTTTATTTAAATGATGGTGAATGACATGAGCAATGTTGTCATGTACAGTAGTTTTTGAAACGTTTCTGTCATCTTACAGATTTGAAGTTGATGATGTCTTAACTTTGTCCTTGTGTCTTGTTCCATGCTGAACGTTTTCAATTTAATATTTCACCTATACCTGAATCTACAAATGATATGAAATTAAATTCATTAATTTTCTCATAAATGTCGTCTTACATCAAAGTCCTATTGATAAAAGTTTTTGTTTACTTATAAAAAAGTGGATTCTATTTGCTACTACCACTATTTGCTCTGTTCTTAGTGACAATAAAACTGTGAACTTAAGCAATGTTAAGGCAAAAAAAAAGTAGCATCAGGATGGTGAAGTACATATATAGAAAATGAAATATTGTGGCAGAGAAATAACTGAGCAGGCCCACAACTGCATATGGCCTTACATCTAAACTATGACTTACTAACACGCTCTCGATGCTTTTTTTTTTTTTTTTTTTTTTTTACACATATATTAGCCCAAGTGAACTGTCTCTCTTGCGGGGACTTTTGGGATAGGCCAGTCACTTTGCATTTATAATGGCTATAAACTACACCGCCTTTGCCACCTTGCTGTCTCCACCAAAGACAGCACATTGTAATTTATTATTGTTTACTCAGTGCCAGAAATCCTTAGTGATGGTTATTTGAATAGAAATGCAAAATAACTTTATAACTGTCTGCCTGTTACAAAAGTAAAAAAAAACTTTGTGCCTGTTCTAGTTCACTGAGGATTTGTTTTATCTCCTTCAGACAGAAGTGTTGATAATGATATGAATTTAAGAGCCTTATGCGATTTTGTTTTAATTTAAACAATACGTCCTGATCTGGTCCAGGGTTTTTTCTTTAAAAACTATTTTTAGAATGTTTTATCTAAAATTACTAGCCTTCTGGCTAGTACAGTGGTAACACGCTGGCCTCGCATTCGCGAGGTCGACAGATTGGTTCCCGCTCAGGACCGAGAGTTTAATCTGTTTACTGGGAAGGTTACTTGCTGTGGATGGGCACCACAGTGGGTGGGTTGGGGCTTGCCTCGGCTGACATTCTGAGGAGCATCTCAGATGGATATCAGAACTGAAACACCGGCAAACTTTAACTTTAATATGTTTCATAAAAAGTGGCCTACCTAACTAGAATTTGTGTACGTTTATTTCTAATACAGTAGTTAGAGAATATTTGTCTACAGTGTAATAGATTCCAAGTGCCCCAGGTTGTGACTTCCCTCTATGAACACTAGACTTGAAATTTTTGGTTACATCTTGCAATGAGTGACTGTCATTTTGGGAAATCTTAAATATTTTTTACGTTATGTAATTTTCCTTATATTTTTTAAATAAAGCATTTAATATTTAGTTTGTTTATGTTGGTCTAAGCATTTGTGTCATAACTGTGATATCTATTCATAGTTTCAGCTTTCTCAAGGTCTTTGACTAATTGAGTGAAAACTTTCACTGCTAGTGACCTTTTTAGAGAGAAATCCCTTCTCTGACTTCAAATATAATTGGCCCATTAAACATATTTGAAACGTGAATTTTGCATCTAGGCTGATTGTTTGCTCTATTCAAATATTCTTAATAAATTAGTTATCAATGTAATTTTTAAGATTTTTCTGTATTGCCTGTAATACTCTTATCTCTTTGGCAATTAGCCTTTAATATATAGAATAGAGGTCAAAACTTGAAGATACACTCGCTCATTTGTGAATGACTGACCATCAAAAAGTCTCATTATTTTTGTAAATGGACACTGATCATATTGTCACTCTGATGAAAATTAAACCAAAAGACTTTTCAATATTCCTCACCATCAAACTCCCTCCTTGGATTTGCCCCTTGACTTTGTAAGAGATAGGTTTTCCATTCTCCTGGTCATAAGCAAGTCCTCTTTGTAAGTAAGCAGCAAAGACTGTTATTTTCCTGCTTGACACTGCTTAGTAATGTTGACTCAATTGTGAGCCTCAGGTTCTCATATTACCAGTTTCCACACACAAAAAAACTTAACTTTTTGCTGTCATAATTAATACCAGTCCATATTCATTAGTACAGTCAGAAATAAGTATTTGAACTATTTCACTTTTAAAAACAGTTGTAGGTGATTACTACGTAACTATGAAAAAATATTCTTTTGAGTGCTAAGTGTAGTCTGTGGGAATGGTTCGTTTTTTGCTCTCCTCATATATTTCATGGTACAGTCGAAAAGCATCACATACTCTCTGTTCAATCCTAACAGATATTTTGCTGTTTGGATCCATTCCCTCAAAACGAGGAAGTTTTTTCAGTCGAGATAAACCTGCAGATAATCTTTTAGTGGAAAATTTCCTTTCCTTTTTTAGCTTGCTTGGTAGCCATGTGGCAAATGCGTCACGAGTTCCTAAGACAAAGATTGAAAACCAAAATATTTTTTGGAAAATGTAAAACAACTTATTAGTTCGAACTCTAATGCATTTAATAAATGAATTTTCACTGTACAGTATATGTCTCTGTGATAATTATTAAAGATTGAAGTGTGGATTATGTTTATTTTAATTGTGTTGACTCATGTCGGAACAGGCACAGCAATATCCTATTCAAATTATAGCAACATTTTCTTTTATGTACTGCAGACCAGATAGCTACCATATTTTGTTTGCGGTCTGTGGGCCAGATAATTTTGTCCCTGGGTCTTACCCAGCCTGGGGACCGTAGGTTGCCAACCACCGCTAAAAATATCAACAGTAGGCACTAAATTTGTACTCATACTGTACTGTGAGAGTAAGAATAACTTCTAGGCACAAGCTACACCTCTTTGAAAAGCTTTTCAACATTATATTTATTTATATATATTCAAACCAGAAAATAATCATTTAAATATATGAGAAGCATTAGCCTTACAAGTATAACTTATATACATTATATTAAGTATCCATGGGGTATATAGACATAATTTGAAAACTTATTTGATTAATATCCATACATTGTTCTTTCTAATCATCCCAGTCAGCTTTTAATTATTTACTATTATTTGGTGATTATTGCTCTTTGAAGAATCTTATATGAGAGTAGGAACTTAAGACTGTCTGCATGGTTGTCGTGGTTAGGGTATTTTCTGTTAGGCATATGGTAAAGGATTTTCATTGCAACTTTCCAAAGTTCTGAAGACCAGGCATGGTCGTTCCATGATGCTGTCAGCCCTGCACCTTCTAAAGGTTGCTTATTGGAGTTAAGATATTGGGCAAATCCCCACAATTATCATTCATCTTAAGCGTGCATGCTTTTAATACTTTCAGACCTATTAATTGGTTAAATATGCTTATTTGCTTCCTATTCTTGGCAATGGCAAAGATACGTATTTGAATATTTGAAGAAGTAAGACCCTATGAAATAGGTTTTCCAGATGTGGAATAAGCCACTTCTAAAGCATAATTTTTAGTGTTCTTAAAGGCTGAAGCCTCTAAAAATTGTAAAACAACTGTGTGAAATATTTTTAAGGATAGCATCCTCTAAAATTACAAAGTTATTTTTTTTTTTTATCTTTTCCTTCTTGCAGCATATTCTAGTATTACACTATATGAGTATCATTAAATAACTTAACGGAACAATGTAATATAATTACTCATTTAACTGCAGTATTTCCACATATTTTTCTGAATATTCTACGTCTTCCTATTGGGATTCAAACCTGGGACTTATAGATCAGGAGTCTAATGCTTACTGCACTGAGCCACAAGAGGTCTCAAAAAGAGAGAGAACTGGCATAGTAGCACCCTCAGCAAGTCTGAGTAACTTTAACTGGAGTTATTTAGATTTAAAGGGGGCACTATTGTGCCAGTTCTTTCTCTTTTAGAGACCTTGTGGCTTAACACACCAAGCTGTGGATTCCTGTTTTACAGGTCTCAGGCTTGAAATCCCATTGGTAGAATGAAGAATGTTTGAATATACGATAATGCGTATTTGTAGTACATTGTTCTGTAATTAATTATCCTTGGTCCATATAGAGGAGGATTATTAAATGCGTGTACTAGTCACCTGTCAGTTGGACAAGAGGTAAGAATTTCATACAAGATAGGCATAGTACTATACTCTGTCAATCTGAGTAACTTCAATAAAAGTTCCAGTTCTATCTCTTTTAGAGAATTCAGTGGCTTAGTGCACCAAGCTGTGGATTCATGTTGTACAGGTTCCAGGTTTGTATTTTGACGGTAGGAGGTGGAACATTTAAATATATAAGTTGGATATATTTTAATGTGTAATTGTATAGTAAGTTACATCATGATAATCATATTTTATAATGTTAGTAATAAGCTGACAGGAGGAAGGTAAAAACTAAGAAAAATTAATTCTGCCACCCGTAGAGGATGCTATTCACACTTTTATTTTACATTTTTATGAAATTTAAACTTTAAGGAAACAATAACTAATGCTTTACAAGTGGCTCATTCCGAATCTGAATAATCCAATGTATTTGGTCCTAATTCTTACAAGAATACAGACTGTCATATTCACTATTTTCTCCGGTATATTAATTATGTATCCTAAGTATAGCTGGTGATTTTTTTTATGCTGTCAAATGATGTGTATTTGTTTCTTCTTACCTTTAACTTTAGCATTATTTTACAATGTATTGGTATTCATTCACTTGATATCATTCATTGAGTGCAATTTATGCAGAAGTTGAGTAATTATCTTTTGTGGGAAGTATTGTAAAGAACATGTACTTCAGTGCTTAGTTATGAGTAATGCATAGCTATGAAATCTTAAATCGAGGATTGTTTTAGATAATCCGTTTCATTGATGCAATCATCATTATCTTTTAGAGGATAAGGCTGTATTGTTTTCTTACTTTCATTTATACCTTCAATTTTTTTTTTCAGATGGAGGGAAAATGCAAATCATCTGACGAACTGTTAGAGGAATGGTGCATGAGCAAAACATCGGATGAAATCATAGAAGAGCTATTCTCTGCTCTTAATGTACCATTGTCTCCCAAAGTAGAGGAAACTGCATCTTTGGAAATTGATAAAGATGACAAGGATTCTGAAGTATCTGGAGAAAAGGACGTTAACTCTAGATCAAGTGAAAGTGAAGAAGAAACGCATGAAAAAGCTGGAAAAAATCATAAGCATAAGTCTTCTAAGAAAAAGAAAGACAAGAAAAAGAAAAAAAAGAAACACAAAAGAAAAGATGATGATGGTCATCATAAAAGCAAAAAAAGGGCCAAGAAAGAGCCTGCAACTTTGTTGGATGATGATACTAAGCAAAATGACAGTAATAAAGATGCAGAAGGCTTACATGAGGCAGATAAAACAGGTGAAAAGCCACCTACTCTCATTCGCGAAAATAGTAATAAATCTTGCAACAGTATGGATGTAATAGAAGAACTGGAAGTCAAATCGAAAGCCAAAAGTATATTTAATGATAAAGAAGCGGATTCTGTGTCAGTATCAGATTATGAAGAAAAGAGAGAACTCGAATTAGAATTAAATAAAAAAGGCCCTCTTAGAAAGTTATCAAAATTAAGCATGCCAAACCTATCAAACCAAGGCACTGAAACCATGGATTCACAGTTAAGACCCACTAGCAAGACGAGGCAACGACATTCAAGATCTGGATCGGGTTCTAAGCAATGGAAACATTCGCACTCCCGATCTCGATCCAGATCAAAATCAAAGCATGTGAAGGATTCGATATCTCGTTCAAGATCGAGATCTAATTCAAAGAGAGGTAAGCGTTCCAGGTCACGCTCAAAATCGGAGCACAGTTACCGCTCTCGATCAAGTTCCAAAACAAAGTCATCTTACAGCTCTAGAATCCTATCACCCCACCATTTAGATAGGCAATGGCAAAAGAGGTATAGATCCTACTCAAGATCTACATCTCCAAAATTATATAAAAGGAGAAGGGTATCAAGATCGCATTCAAGGTCTCTTTCGCCCAGGAACTGGAATAGAACATATAGAAAATCGCAATCAAAGTCTATATCTCCTCAACATCTCAACAGAAATAGGTTCTCTAGGTCTCATTCCAAGTCCCCTGTGAAGTTCTCATCCAGGCAGAGCATAAAGTCAAGATCTCAGTCTCGTAAGAGATCTGTAGGTTTGTCTGAAGAAGTTGAAAGGAGATCACAGAGAGTGGACTCAGAACAATCAAAAAGAGCTCTTGATATCGATCTCAGTTCAATTCCAACTCCTGATATAAAGGAAGATACATCTACCACCACACAACCAATTTCACTTGAAAATATACCTCTCCCCATTCCTGTTTCTTCAGAAGTTCCTGATCCCAGTTCAATTCCTCTACCTCAACCTCCCAAAGTTTCTGAGCAACAGAGTGTGGAGAGAGACACTACTGGCGCATCTGTGGTTGACATTGGCACAATACCAATTCCTACAGAAATAAATGAAGCATCAACAAAAGAACAGGAACCAGCCAAACAAGTAGATCCAGGTAGCCATTTTTTGTGTTTTTCTAATGATTATAATATGGGTATGCCTTTACTATATCACTTGCAATATTCATAGAGAAATTAATGCTATCAATGCCATATCTATATAACTTTATATACTTGGGGTCCTTGACTTACGTCAGAGTTCCATTCTTCAAGATGTGACGTAATCTGATTTTCAACGTAAGTTGGAACACACATAAACACCTACATCACCCACCTATGCTAATGCAGTAGTAAAATTTCTCCCTTTTCTGAGCATTTCACTATCCCTTAATTTCACTTCTATGGGGATGGCTTTCCTTTTCTTCAAAGCACTGCCATCAGAAGAATATTCTTTACACTTGGAATGCATAACAGGCTAAAAATTATTAAAAAAAAGAAGCAAAATAATTTATGGGAGATGCATCGTAAACCAAGGACCTCCTGTGCAGGCAATCATGACATATGATAGTATCTGTTTTTATGAGTTTAGTTGTAAGTTAATATGTTCATTAGTTGAAAACAAATAATACTGGTGCATACATTTGTGCAGTATAATGTGTTGTATAGTAAGCTGTACAATCGGTAAACTCACTTTCCTTTTTTTCTTACTGAGTTTGCTCACTTTTAGCACCTCTCTTTCTCCCTCCCTTCTCCTCGTTCTCTTTTTTTCTCACCCTGTCCCTCTAACTGTTTAGTGGAAGGTAGAGTTAAAGTGCAAGAAAAGAGGAAAAGGAAGGGAGGAAGAGGTTGCTTAAGTGAATGAACTGAACAAGAAAGAGAAAAGATGTGAGTAGAAGGCTAGTCTGAGGACTGTGTGGAAAGTGATGAAAGAGCAAGTGGAGGGAGTGGCAGTTTTAAGGAGGAAGTTTTGAAGTGAGTAGATGTTGTGTGTGAGATGAGATTAATTGGTAGAAGTGGAAGGAAGGGTAATGAAGGTCGGAATGATAAGGTGAGTGCAGTAGTGACAGAAAGAATTAGGCATTTTGAAGTATGATTGCAAAAAGGTAATATAGAGGCATATGAAGGTATAGTGGAAAGGGGAGATTTGTGAAGTGAGTATTAAGGGAGGCAAAGAGAAAAGCAAGTGTAAGGTAGAGTAGATGCTTGTCTGAAAATTTTTAAAGTAATAAAGATATTTAGGAAAGAAGTATAAAAAGTGCAGAAAGGTGGGTCTGATAGGGAGGATAGGGTGAAAAGAGTAGATGGGCAATTGCTAGTAGACGAAATAGGGATGAGAAAAAGAAATAGGCTGAATATTTAAAGGAGCTGCTATAGTAATCACCGTGGCTCAAGCGGCAGCGTCCACGACTCTGAGGCGTCACGTTGAGGGTTCACGCCCCGTCATGGTCTGAGGTTAGCAAGGGCACACACTCAGGGTAAGGATCACATCTGCCAAAACAAGTCCTTCGTAAGAAGGCAACCGTCCCAGCCCTTGGTAGAAAAGGGAGTCTGTGACGTAAAACCGGAACAACAACAACAACATTTAAAGGAGCTGCTATATGATGAAGATGATAGAGAGGCAGATATTGTGGCTGTGGGAGGTGTATGGAGAATGCCAATATTTGGTGAGGTGAATGATATGGAAATAATAAAAGAGGAAGTACAAATGACATTGAAATAATAAAAACATTGAATTCACCAGGAATATATAGGTGTCACATAGAATGCTTGTCAAAAGGTGGGGAGACAATAATAGAAGGATGGTAAGGTTGTTAAAAGTATGTTTCAGGAAAGGGAGGGTCGCAGTTGATTGGAGGAGTGCATGATTAGCTGTACTTACAAAGAGAAGGTAGATAAGTATGAGTGTAGTAGTTTCAGAGGAATTTATTAAGTGTAGTTGGTAAGGTACTTGGAATGGTGTTGATAGTGGGCTTTAGAAAAGGTACTGAGAGATGGATCATGGAAGAACAGTGTGACTTCAGGAGATGATGAAGGTGTTTTTGGTAAGACAAGTGTGTGAGAAGTTCTTAGAGAGACATAGGGACACATCTGAGCTTTTATAGACTCAGAGAAAGCTTATGACAAGATTAATAGAGAGGCTTTGTGGAGTGTATGTCAATTGTATGGAATAAATGGAAAATTGTTGAATGTGGTCAAGAGTTTTTACATGCATAGCAGAGTATGTTTGTGAGTTGGGATAGGCTTAAGGTGAATATGGGATTACATCAAGGTTATATAATGTTGCTTTGATTGTTAAATGTGTAAATGGATGAAATGGCAAAGGGGGTAGCTGAAAGAGTTCTAAGCAGAGGCTTGGAATTAGTGGGTGAGAATAGATGGTTATGGAAAGTGAATCAATTGCTATTTGCCAGAATACACAGCACTGATGGCTGAATATTAGGGTGAAATAAAGTATTTGGTGACTGTTAGGGTGTGTGAAAGAAGAAATTTGCCGTTGAATATTTGTAAAAGCAGAGTCATGACATGCGCGAGGGGTGATAATGTTGGCATATTGATGTAGGAGTGCATGGGTAGTTTTTTTGAGGAAGTCGAGAGATTTAAGTGTCGGATCGCAAGTGGCAGGGAATGTACAAGTTTATGCGGAGGTAAGTCATAGAGTGAAGAGAGCATATAAATGTCTAGGAGAGTTGAAAGTGTGATGAGTACAGTATTAGGAATTTAGAACTGAATAAAAAGAAAAGTACAGACACTCCCCAACTTACGAACGAGTTAGGTTCCAGAAGTCCATTTGTAAATAGAATTGTTCGTAAGTTGTGTTTTGGTAAATAAAAAAGAAACTGTACAGTATATACATATGCAGTATTGTACAGTACTTAGACTAAAGACACTCAACAACTACATAAAACATAAAGTATACCGTATTAATGAATATTGATACTGTAATAATAATGTAATAATACTGGACAGTACAATAATACATACATTAGTATATGGGTAGATAATGGGTAGGTTTTTGTTCGTATCTGTATTTGTTCGGAAATAGGGGAGCTTCTGTATATATAAAGGTGTGATTGTGCCTACAGCAGTGTATAGAGTAGAGACTTGGAATGAGAGGTTGAAAAGAAAATGTTAAATTTAATGGAGATGAGGAATTTGAGAATTATGCTTGGAGTGTATAGAAGAAATAGAGTGAAAAATGAGGAGGGAGAATAGGTGTCAATACAAAGAAAACGGAAAAGTTAGATCAAAGAATACCAAGTTTGTTTGGAACGTGGAAAGGATGAGTGATGATTGACTATCAAAGAGAGTGTGGTGTGCAGAAGTTGGTTGAAATTAGACCAAAAGGAAGACATAGAATGAGATGGATGGATGGCGTGAAAAGGATGCATGTGGAATGTCAGTTGAACTGGGAAGGGCGCGTGCAAGGGATAGGAATGAGTGGAGGAAGATTGTGTATAGGTGGTGCGGGCCTGAGGGAATTCCCACACCTGCTAGCTCAGTTAAGTGTGATGGATGGGTATGATGGGAGTTGCCATATGATAAAACGGTGGGAGTAAACCAGCTGCGATAATCGGGCCTCACTGTAGAATATCCATACCCGCCTACCTAGTGGGTGATACAAGCAGGGTGGTAGGGGGGAAAATGTGGCAACTCTATATCCCCAAGGATCCAAGAGGGGTAATTGAGGTATGAGTGGATTGTGGTGAATGTCTGTTTCTTGGCTGGGTCATCCTCCTTACAAGGGGGAATGGGCTATACAGTAATCCCTCACTATTCCGTGGTTCACCTATTGCGGATTTTTTTTAACAATATATATATATATATATATATATATATATATATATATATATATATATATATATATATATATATATATATATATATATATATAAGTACAAACTGTTAGCATACAGCACTAAATAGTAAGGAAGCCCATCAGTGAAACAAAACTTATAAAACAATGCTATATTTCGGATCCTAACTGGATCCCTTCTCAAGCACAACTGAGACAAAATAACAAAGAAGGAGGAGACATAAACAAAAGGACTCATGAGACCTGAGGGATTAAAAATTTTTTATGATAACAGGACAGGTCTAATCCAAACGAATTATCCTCAACAAAGAAGCCGCCAAGATCATTAAACCATTAACAAAGAAAAATGTTAATCCTTAAAATGATAAATGATCTGAAAGAAGATAGCCCCCAACATATTATTATAATTAAAAGAATATTAATAAATATGCACATATAGATATACACATGTAACAATATCTGTACACACATCCCCATATACAAGAGCATACAAAATGAAATACATACATAAATCCTAATACAATCAAAATACACTATAACGACTACAATCTGGTGGGGGGTTTATCTTGAGGGATAACTTCGTTGAGGCAGCGCTTCAGGAGGGCTTTATCAATTATGTCAGGGGTCCATTGCCCCCTAGATAGATTAAAATTGCCCTTCATTTCAATGAGGGAAGATTCCACTATTTTCCGTTTGAATTGACAGGTACTTTTAAATAGCATAGTGGCACCACTCCAATCAATCCGATGATTATGTTCATTGATGTGGGTAAAAAGAGCCGAATTTTCTTGATTATATCTTACTGCTCTCTTGTGTTCTAAGACCCTCTGGGATTGAGAGCGGCCTGTTTGTCCTATGTACACTCTATTGCAATCATTACAGCTTATTTGGTATACTCCTGCATTAACTTCTTTTTTGTTTTGGCTAACGTTAACTAATTCTTTTCTTAAAGTGGTGGGATAGTTAAAAGTGAATGGGGACTGTTTACCTAATGTATCATTTATGATGCCTAGCTTTTGGTTAAAAGGAAGGAGGATTTTGTTGAAATTATTCTCTTTGGGGGTCCTGTGAGGATTGTAAAAAACCTGTTTAGCTTTCTGCAGAGCTTTGTCTAAGAAAAAGGGAGGATAACAAAGTTGGTCAAGCTGAGAATAAACCGTTTGAATTTCATGTTCTAAATAATTAGAGCTGCAAATCCGGAGGGCTCTAAGGAATAAATTCGAAGCTATACCTAATTTTACTTTTTCTTCATGATAACTATAAAAGTGCACATAAGACGCAGAGTGGGTGGATTTTCTATAGACTTTAAAGTTATAACCCAAAGAATCTCTAACAATGAGGACATCAAGGAAAGGCATTTGGTTTTCATTTTCCCATTCTACTTTAAATTTAATGGAAGGAACTAAACTATTTAATTGTGCTACAAATTCATTAAAGGTACCCCAGGCATCATCCCAATAACTAAAAATGTCATCAACACAGCGCCGCCAAATCATGTTGGGAGGTTTGATTTCTCTCAGAAGCTCAGTTTCAAAATATTCCATATACAAATTGGCTAAAATTGGAGACAAAGGACTTCCCATACTACAACCGAACTTTTGCCTATAAAAATTGCCATTGAAAGAAAAGACATTAGTACTCACGCAGAGTCTGATTAATTTGATAATTTTTGCTATGGGTAAGGGGAAATCCTTTTTAAAGGTTTCAAGTTTCTTAGCAAGGAAATTAAGTACAGAATCTATTGGGACATTTGTAAAAAGTGATTCTACATCAAGCCCTCCTGAAGCGCTGCCTCAACGAAGTTATCCCTCAAGATAAACCCCCAACCAGATTGTAGTCGTTATTGTGTATTTTGATTGTATTAGGATTTATATATGTATTTCATTTTGTATGCTCTTGTATATGGGGATGTGTGTACAGATATTGTTACATGTGTATATCTATATGTGCATATTTATTAATATTCTTTTAATTATAATAATATGTTGGGGGCCATCTTCTTTCAGATCATTTATCATTTTAAGGATTAACATTTTTCTTTGTTAATGGTTTAATGATCTTGGCGGCTTCTTTGTTGAAGATAATTCGTTTGGATTAGACCTGTCCTGTTATCATAAAAAAATTTTAATCCCTCAGGTCTCATGAGTCCTTTTGTTTATGTCTCCTCCTTCTTTGTTATTTTGTCTCAGTTGTGCTTGAGAAGGGATCCAGTTAGGATCCGAAATATAGCATTGTTTTATAAGTTTTGTTTCACTGATGGGCTTCCTTACTATATATATATATATATATATATATATATATATATATATATATATATATATATATATATATATATATATATATATATATATATATATTATTTTATTTATTTATTTACTTTTTTTTTTTTTTGTGACACCAGGATGGGCCAAAAATGATAAACTAAAACAGCCTTTATCAGGCTGTAAAGAGAAACAGAGATGGAGAGTGTAATGACCTGTCAGATGTGAAGGGATTATAAAAGATGTGTAATGAATATCCAGCTCTCTGCTGGGTTTTAATATATTTCTGCATTACTTTCATGATGTCTATTCCAATAATGCTCCTTAGATATTATTATTATTATTATTGGCAACAATAATTTTCCTTTGATGATGATTGTGGCGATTATTATTATTATTATTATCATTATTATTATTATTATCATCATTATTATTATTATTATTATTATCATTATTAAGGGCTCATCATTGTTTGTACATATGTTGGTTTAATTTACTTTAATAACTGTGTACAGTGCCCCTCCCTAGTTTGCTGGGACAAAGAGAGTGTGGGGGGGTTGGATAGAATAGAATATTGGAGAGAGAGAGAGAGAGAGATATCTTTAATTAACTCTTGTTCATTCAACCAAAACTACATTATTTATTGTAAAAATAATGGTTTAATTACAAATTCGTAATAATAATGATAATAGCAATAATAATAATAATGATAATAATAATAATTTCCACAATCATCATCAAAGGAAAATTATTGTTGCCAAGAATAATAATAATAATAATAATAATAATAATGATGACAATAATAATAATAAGAAGAAGAAGAAGATCTAAGGAGAATTTTTGGAATAGACATCATGAAAGTAATGCAGAGGTATATTAAAACCCAGCAGAGAGCTGGATATTCATTACACATCTTTTATAATTCCTTCACATCTGACAGGTCATTACACTCTCCATCTCTGTTTCTCTTTACAGCCTGATAAAGGCTGTTTTATTTTATCATTTTTGGCCCATCCTGGTGTCATAATCATCTTTAATTTTTTTATTTTATTTATTTATTTATTTATTTATTTATTTATTTATTTATTTTTTTAAGGTGTTCCTACTTCGCGGAAATTCACCTATCGCGGCTGGTCCCGGAACCAAACCCCCGCGATAAACGAGGGATCACTGTGTATATATATATATATATATATATATACCGTATATTCCGGTGTATAAGTCGATGTTTTAGCCCCCAAAAATCAGCCCAAAATTGAGGGTCGACTTATATAACAATCACATAAAGCAAACCTTGAAATCTTGTGACATATTGGTGCAGGAAATCAGGCCTAACCTTAGGCTAATACCGACGACAACCTCGGTGCGGTAACTATCGATGTAAATACATGTAGCTACTAATGTAAATACTTGTATTAATCAATTCACATTCTGATTCGACACTAATAATGTAATAGAGCTACCATTTCCTTAAAATTCCACAAAATGCTATTAATCAAAGGAAAAAGACCATAACAATGTAAACATCATGCAGCCATTTGTAAAATTTCCGATCAGCTGATCGCTGACGAAACAAAACAATTTACGGTATAAGTGCGTTCACACCAACCCTTTTTTGACCACAGAAATGTTAAATAACAACATCTAGGATAACATCAGATCTTTATTTCTCACTAAAATAAATTACAATAAAAAGTATGCAATATGTTTTATTCATTTAAAAACCTTCAAAATTGCTACAATCATCATCATCTGATGCAAAAAGTTCATCAAATAAATCGTCATTTACTGTTTCATCATAAGGGTCCCAGTCGACCTATACCTCAGATATTAGCAAAAATCATAAAAAATTACTGTCATTTTTGGGTCGACTTATCTGTAGGCCGACTTATACACCGAAATTTACGGTTTATATATATATATATATATATATATATATATATATATATATATATATATATATATATATATATATATATATATATATATATATATATATATATATATATATATAGTGGTGACCCTAACCCACGAACTTAATCCGTTCCAAAAAAGTGTACTTGGGTTGGATTTGATTTTCCCATTGAAAAGTAAGTAAATCCAATTAATCCGTTCCAGGTCACCACAAATATTCAATTTAAAATTTTTTAAGTCATGAAAACCAATAAATATAATACAGGTTATTAGCAATATATTCTGTAAAAGGAAAGTAGCATAAATAATTAAGGAAAATAAAATTAATAATAGAAATACAGTACTGTATTTACGTCTGTGGATGATTGTTGCTGGCATACATGGATGGTGGTTGAGGAGGAGGAGGGGAATTTATTTTTTGGAAGGAGAGTCCCCTTCCATAAAAACGATTGGGAACTCTTCTGATACAGGCTGTATATCTGTTTTTTCTCTCATTTTTCTCTTTTGGAAGCTGCTTCCCTGCCTATTGGGTCAAGGATATGATCCAGAGAAATTTGTCTCATTCTTCTTTGGTAAACTTTTCTAAAAATATTCATCGCATTTTCATTTACCATATTCACTGCTCTATTGCCCACAGTTTTATCTGGGTGATGATTCTCAATAAAAGCTTGCACATCATTCCACTTACTAAAAATTTCTTACAATTCTTCACTGGACACCTTTACCCCTTCCTCCAGTGACTGCTCCTCTTGGAGAATCTTCACCTGTTCACGTTGCAACTCAGTTAATTCATCCATGTTAAGTTCTTCTTTGTAGTCCTCCACTAGCTCCTCCACATCCTCCTCATTGTCCTCCAAGCCCAAACTTTTGCCTGTGGCCACAATTTCATTCACAATTTTTATAGCTAACTCCTGCTTAAAGCCCTCAAAGTCTCTATCAGTAACACAACCTGGCCAAAGTTTCCTCCAGGCGGAGTTCAATGTACAATATGAGACCTCCTTCCATGCTTTTTCAGTGAGGCCAATGCAGTGGAGGATATTAAAGTGGTCTTTCCAAAAATCATGAAGGGTCAAATCTATGTCATTGGTGACCTGGAAACGCCTGGCAAATAGACCCTTCGTATACAACTCTTTAAAAATTAGATATTACCTGTTGGTCCATGGGCTGGAGGATAGGAGTGGTGTTGGGAGGCAGAAATTTTACTTTACTTAAGTTGTAATGTATAGCGAGATCATTTTCCACACCTGGAGAATGGGCAGGAGCATTATTCATTATGAGGAGACACTTAAGAGGCAAATTCTTTTCCTCAAGATATTTCTTCACTGTTGGCGCAAACACTTCAGTCAACCACTCTAGGAATAAAATCCACGTGACCCAAGCCTTTGGATTTGACCTCCACATTACTGGGAGGCTAGCCTTCAATACGTTATTGTGTTTAAAAACCACCGATTTTCAGAGTGGTAAACTAAAAGAGGCTTGATCTTACAATCCCCACTAGCATTAGCACACAATAAAAGGGTAAGCCTGTCTTTCATTGGTATGTGGCCAGGCAGTGATTTCTCATTTTCGGTTATATAGGTTCTTTTGGGCATTTTCTTACAAAAGAGTCCCGTTTCATCACAATTAAACACTTGATGTGGGATATATCCTTCACTCAATATATTTAGCGAATTCCTTTACGTAGGAATCCGCTGCTTTTTGGTCGGAACTAACCGCCTCTCCGTGTCTAATGACACTATGAATCCCAGTTCGGCGACGAAAGTGTTCAAACCAGCTTCAGCTGGCTTTATATTCCACCAGTTTAGCGCCACTAGAAGTTGGATAGTTCTCTACTAAATCTTGTTGGATTTGCAAAGCCTTAGCACATATTATGGCCTCGCTAATACTATTGCCAACCAACTGTTTTTTATTTATCCAAAACAATAATAATTTTTCTACCTTTTCTATCACCTGTGACCTTCGTTAAAATATTGACTCCCTTAGCCACGTCAGCTGCTTTCAAGATCTCTTTATTTTTGAAATAGTACAGATGGTGGATTTCGGCATGTTATACTGAGCGCCGAGATTGGACACACGCATCCCATTATCATGTTTTGCAATTACAGTATTTCTTTTTTCGTTCCTTTAACTTTCTTAGGAGCTATATTAAAAGATAAAAATATGAAAAATAAGCAAGAACTGTGACAAAATGCAAACAAAGCACACAGAGTGGGCACCAATGCAGAACTGAAAGGAAACGAGAGCGGCTGAGTGGAACCCATGTGGTGGCCGAGAGTGGCCGACTTGGGCACGTGGTAGCTTGGCCAACAAATTTTTGTTCGAGGGTTGGGGTCAAATGTTTTTCAAAATTTTGTTCACGGCTTGGTTTGTTCGTAGGTACAGGCATTCGTGGGTTGGGGTCACCACTATATATATATATATATATATATATATATATATATATATATATATATATATATATATATATATATATATATATATATATATATATATATATATATATAGTGTTACCCCTGTTATTCGCGCTTCCTGGTTCGCTTTCTCACTCTATCGCGGTTTTTTTTTGGGATAAATTATTATTTTATTTCATGGGTATATGCAAAAATATTAAAAAAAAAATTCAGTATTTTCATTTTTTTTTTATTGAAAAAAACATATTTCATTATCTAATTGATAAAAAAAAAAAAATTCCCAGCCTACGAATAATAAAACAGTAAAAAATAGTAAAAAACATAAATGTAGATAGATAAATAGATACGTTTATTGACCACCTCTTTTGAAAAGTACAGTATAATCTTTACAAAAGGAATATTTGGTCCAAATTACAGTGAATAAATACAATAGATTTTGTACAATCCTCAAATAAGTAGATGAATTTTAAATTAATATACATTGTACTAATAACTGAATGATATACGTACGTACAGTATAACTCACAGTATTGCATCATACGAAATAGTGTTCGATAGCGTACAATGTATTGGGGTCGCAGCTACGTGAGCTAGCATATATATTTATATTTCCAGTAGTTTCATGATTTTATTGATAAAATAAAATGTATTTATTAGCCTAAGAATAATAAAACAGTAAAAAATAGTAAAAAACATAAATACTAACAGTATTGCAACATGTAAAATACGACACCGCTATCAGCGTTTTGAACAAAGACTCATTCAGTCTAACTCACGTTTTGCTTGTGTTCGATAGCGTACAATGTATTGGGGTCGAAGCTACGTGAGCTAGCATATATATTTATATTTCCAGTAGTTTCATGATTTTATTGATAAAAAAAAGGTATTTCTTAGCCTAAGAATAATATAACAGTAAAAAATAGTAAAAAGCATAAATACTAACAGTATTGCAACATGTAAAATACGATACCGCTATCAGCATTTCGGACAAAGGCTTCCACCATCTTCCATTGTCTCGCCTCACTCATGTGCACGATTCATGTTGTGCTTATTATTATTAATATGTTTTGCTTGTAATTTCTTTACTCGCATATTTTAACCTTTGCAATGCCTCCCAAGCATCCTTCATGTTCTAAGGCTTCTTGTAGTGAGCCTAAGCGGCAAAGGAAAATGTTAACCATTGTAGATAAAGTGAAACTCTTAGATATGTTGAAAGAAGGAAAAAAGTTTGTGGATGTCGGCCGCTATTTTACGTAAACGTAAAAATTATTGTAAAATATGGAACCTATTAATGTCAAGTCATCATCACCTCATTCATGGTAAGTTTTCCTATCACTTTCATAAAATAATTACGTTGCTTGCTGTTATTTATAATGTAAAGGGTGTTTTTTTAACAGTACAGGGAGGGTTTATACAGTGTAAACGTAAAAATACATTAAAATATCTATGTACATATAGGCTGATCTCTACACCACGGATTCCCGGGTTCGCGCCGGGTCCCGGAACCAAACTACCGTGATAAGTGATGCAACACTGTATATATATATATATATATATATATATATATATATATATATATATATATATATATATATATATATATATATATATATATATATATATATATATATATATATATATATATATATATATACACAGTGATCCCCCGCTGGATCGCGTTTCTTGGTTCGCATTTTCACTGTACCATGTTTTTTTTTTTTTTTGGCAAATTATTATTTTATTTTTTTGGTATACGCAAAAATATTAAAATATTGAAAAAATAAAAATTTTCAGTATTTTCATTTTTTATCGAAGAAAAATTTCATTATTTCATTGATAAAAAAAATTTATTTCCCAGCCTACGAATAATAAAACAGTAGAAAATAATGAAAAACATAAATTTAGATATATAACTCACAGTACAGGGTATTGCATCATGTCAAATAGTGTCCGATAGCGTACAATGTATTGGGGTCGCACCTAAGTGAGCTAGCATATACTGTATATTAAAATTTCCAGTAGTTTCATGATTTTATTGATAAAAAAACGTATTTCTTAGCCTAAGAATAATAAAATAGTAAAAAACATAAATACTAACAGTATTGGGCCACGTAAAATACGATACCGGTATCAGCGTTTCGGAAAACGCAAAGGCTCTCACCTACGTGACCTAGTGAATATTAAAATTTTCATTATTTTATTGATAAAACAAGTATTTCCCAGCCTAAGAATAATAAAACAGTAAAAAACAATAAAAAAACATAAATACTAACAGTGTTGCACCATGTAAAATACGATACCGCTATCGCGTTTCGGAAAACGAAAAGGCTCTCACCTACGTGAGATAGTTCATGGAATGCTATTGGCTGAAAGGTCGGGAGATGACGAATCACAGAATTGTTTTTCTGTATGTTCTGTATCATGGGGTCTGATTGGCTTTTTCATTGCAGTTTGCTTTTCCCTCCATTTTCCAATGTCCCGCCTCACTCGTTCAGGCTAACTCACGTTGTGCTTATTAATACGTTTTGCTTGTGATTGTATTTTCACGCGTAATTTAACCTTTGCAATCCCTCCCAAACGTCCTTCACCTTCTAAGGCTTCTGGTAGTCAGCCTAAGCGGCAAAGGAAAATGTTAACCATAGTAGATAAAGTGAAACTCTTAGATATGTTGAAAGAAGGAAAAAGGTTCATGGATATCGGCCGCTATTTTGGCCTCAATGAATCTACTGTTCGCTACATCAAAAAGGACGAGGCACAGATCAGGAAAACAGCGAGCATTTCTTTTGATAAATCAGCGAAGAGGGTCGTAACATCCTGCAATAAGGCAGTATTGCGGATGGAAGCTGCTTTGGCCCTGTGGATTGCTGATTGCAGAAAGAAAAACATCAGCTTAGACACCAATATCATACAAACAAAGGCGAAGAAGCTGTACGATACATTTGCCATAAACAAACCCGTCGACGACAGTGGCGACCTTGGTGAGGAGGAGGGGAGAGAAGAAGATATTGACGACCCACAACCAGGACCCTCCAGCGAATCTCCACCGAGGATACAACCGTTCGTTGCTAGCAAGGGATGGTTCTTCAAATTTCAAAAACGCTATGGCCCAAAAAACGTTTCAGTGCATGGTGAAGCTGCCTCTGCAGATACAGCTGCCGCAGAAAATTACGTCAAGAACGACTTCAAGAAAATTATCGCCGAAGGGGAATATGTTCCTGAGCAAGTCTTCAACATGGATGAGACTGGCTTATTTTGGAAGAGAATGCCATCTCGCACTTTTCTGTTCAAGGAAGAAGCTAAAGCCCCGGGATTTAAAGCGCACAAAGATCGCGTTACCCTCATCATGTGCGGGAATGCTGCGGGCGTCATGTTAAAGCCCGGGCTTATCTACAAGTCAAAGAACCCTAGGGCTTTGAAGAACAAGAATAAGAATCCGCTGTCAGTGTATTGGATGCATAACCCTAAGGCCTGGATCACGAAAAGCCACACTTCAGACTGGTTTCACCAATACTTTATCCCTCAGGTAAAACTTTATCTTGCAGAAAAAGGCCTTGAATTTAAAGTCCTTCTTTTGATGGATAATGCTGGTGGCCACGCAACTAATCTCCAATATGACGGTGTTCAAGTTGAGTTCCTGCCACCGAATACGACGTCACTGATTCAGCCTATGGATCAAGGCGTTATTCGTGCGATCAAGGCCCTCTACACACGAAATGCCCTGGCAAACCTGGTTGAATCCATGGATTGGGACAAAGACTTCTCAATGAGACATACTGGCGTAATTACACGATTGCCACATGCCTTCAAAATATTCAAAATGCAATCAAAGAGATGAAGTCGTCCACAATCAATGCCAGCTGGGAGAAATTGTGGCCCGAAGTCATCCACGACTACAAGGGATTTGCTCCTGATGAAGTGCAGAAGTCGGCAGTTGCGAAAGCTGTGAAGTTGGCTGCATTGCTAGGAGGAGAAGGCTTTAAAGATATGACTCACGAAGATGTGAATGAACTGATTGACTGCCAATCTCAGCCTTTGAGTGATGAAGACTTGGAAGAAATGACAAAATCAGCGAGCGAAGAAGAGGAAAAAATTCAGGAAACGCACAAAGAAATTGAAAAACCTGGCCTTACACTTGAACGTCTGGCAACCATATATCAATATGTGAAAGCAGCCCAACAACTCTCGCAGGAATATGACGATAATATGGTTCGTTCGGTGACCTTCTGTATTTTCTCGACGATGCCATGATTCCTTACCATACCATCTTGCAACAAATGAAGAAACAGCGACAGCAACTCCCCATTACCATGTTCTTCTCCCCCCAAAAGCAGCCGTAAAGCTTCTATTGGCTGCGAAATAATTTCCTCCGGGGTCAAGAAAGATCATCATCACCTCATTTACGGTAAGTTTACCTATCACGTACATATAATTTTACGTTGGATGCTGTTATTTATAATAATTGTAAAATACCTAGGTACATGAGTATGTCTTGTAATTACCACTTCATTCACCGTAATTTTATCTATCACTTTCATGTAAATTTACGTTGCATGCTGTTATTTATAATGTAAAGGGTGTTTTTTTAACAGTGCAGTTAGGGTTTACATAGTATGTAAACGTAAAAATAATTATAAAATACCTATGCACATGAGTATGTCATGTAATTACCACTTCATTCACCGTAATTTTATCTATCACTTTCATATAAATTTACGTTGCATGCTGTTATTTTTAAAGTAAAGGGTGTTTTTTTAACAGTGCCGTGAGGGTTTATACAGTACGTAAACGTAAAAATAATTGTAAAATACCTATGTACATGAGTATGTCACGTCATCATCACCTCATTCACGGTAAGTTTTCCTATCACTTTCATATAAATTTACGTTGCATGCTGTTATTTATAAAGTAAAGAGTATTTTTTTAACAGTGCAGGGAGGGTTTATACAGTATGTAAACGCAAAAATAATTGTAAAATACCTATGTATATGAGTATGTCACGTCATTATCACCTCATTCACGGTAAGTTTTCCTATCACTTTCATAAAAATTTACGTTGCTTGCTGTTATTTATAATGTAAAGGGTGTTTTTTTAACAGTGCAGAGAGGGTTTATACAGTACGTAAACATAAAAATAATTGTAAAATACCTATGTACATGAGTATGTCATGTAATTACCACTTCATTCACTGTAATTTTATCTATCACTTTCATATAAATTTACGTTGCATGCTGTTATCTATGAAGTAAAGGGTGTTTTGTTAACAGTACAGGGAGGGTTTATACAGTGTAAACGTAATAATAAATTAAAATATATATGTACATATAGGCTGATCCTACTTTGCGATTTTCCTGTCTCACGCTGGGTCCCGGAACCGAACCATCGCGATAATCGAAGGAACACTGTATATATATATATATATATATATATATATATATATATATATATATATATATATATATATATATATATATATATATATATATATATATATATATATATATACACTTTGTTCTCAGAATAACACGGAGATAGATTCTCAGAAGTGACGGGTAAATGGAAAATCGCTTGAAAAAACGAGTCATTTTCCATAGGAAACAATGATAAAGGGCATAGCTTGTTCCACAACTGTCCATAGACACAGATAAGATATAAGATAAGTAAAACATATTTTATAAGTACATAACAAAGCAGAAAGACCTGTAGGTGTGTATATTAACAAGCAAATAGTGCACAGTATAAAAGATATACAGGTTTACTGTACAGTAAACAAATTACTGCACTCTATTATGCGATGGGCAACAGGCATACGCTGAGACATGCATGGTGGTGGTGAGGACGAGAATGCAAACATATTGCCGCCTCCGTCTCAGCTGATGCACCCACGCACGCTATTTCCCGAACGATATTATATCGAAAGTTTGTTTACCGTTTGTTCTTAATGCTTTTTTTTCCATTTTCTTCATAATATTTGATCGCATTAAGTGGTAGAAGAGCAGGAGAATGAACCCCTTTCGGCAAACGTTTTGCTGCTTCCATATCAGCTGATGCTTATCATTATTCAGGCGCAATATCTTACTCATAAAATATTTATTTACTCACTCTATTTGGGGTATATCTAAATGTCAAGATTATAGCATGTATTATTAATATTCCTTGGTTTTACACATTATATTCTTTAAATATCGACCGTGCTGCACAAAATCTAAACGTAAACAGTCTACTTAGAGAAAATGAAAACTATACAATTTGTTACAAAGAAAACTTATATTGGGGAAACTTAAATGAAATATATATATATATATATATATATATATATATATATATATATATATATATATATATATATATATATATATATATATATATATATATATATATATTTATTTTTTCTACACGCTATTTCCTTGACGATATTATAACGAAAGTTTGTTTGTTGTTTGTTCTTAATGCACTTCTTCAGTTTTCTTCATAATATTCGATCGCTTTAAGCAGTAGAAGAGGAGGAGGATGCGGGAGAACGAACCTCTATCGGAAAACGTTTTGTCACACTTCTGTATCAGCTGATGCACCTTCGCACACTATTTCCCTGACGACATTATTTCGAAAAGTTGTTTGCTGTTGGTTATCAATGCTTTACTTAAATTTTCTTCATAATATTTGATCGCATTAAGCGGTAGAAGAGGAGGAGGATGCGGGAGAACGAACCTCTATCGCCAAACTCTTTGTCACATATCCGTATCAGCTGATGCACCCTCACACGCTATTTCCCTAACGAATTTATATCGAAAATTTGTTTGCTGTTTGTTCTTAATGTTTTTTTTTCAATTTTCTTCATAATATTCGATTGCATTAAGCGGTAGAATATGATTAAAATTTATTAGCATGGGCGTTATTCGCGAATTTCGTATTATTTTACTATAATTTTTTTGGGCATTATTGCAATTTCTCGGTTAAAAAAAAAAACGGGAAAAATTAACAAGGTGTGTATATATGTATATATATATATATATATATATATATATATATATATATATATATATATATATATATATATATATATATATATATATATATATTAACCAAATAAGCACATTACATATGTGAAAACATGAATAATTTCTTACCCCGACCGGGACTCGAACCTAGGACTTAAAATTACTAAGTCAAGGCGCTACCAACTACACACCACAGAAGGTTAAAAGGAATCCAACCTTATAGCTTATATCTGCTATACTTAGGAATGAACGCATTCTATCTGAATGCCACTATGTTCATATTACAGATTCCCCAACCTCACTCGTGTCTTCATTTTCGCATTTAATTCAATTCTCAATCTCATTCGGGTCATACAATAACCAAATAAGCACATTACATATGTGAAAACATGAATCATTCCTTACCCCGACCAGGACTCGAACCTAGGACTTATAATTACTAAGTCAAGGCGCTACCAACTACACACCACAGAAGGATAAAAGGAATCCAACCTTATAGCTTATATCTGCTATACTTAGGAATGAACGCATTCTATCTGAATGCCACTATGTTCATATTACAGATTCTCCAACCTCACTCGTGGCTTCATTTTCGCATTTAATTCAATTCCCAATCTCATTCGGGTCATACAATAACCAAATAAGCACATTACATATGTGAAAATATGAATCATTTCTTAGCCCGACCGGGACTCGAACCTAGGACTTATAATTACTAAGTCAAGGTGCTACCAACTACACACCACAGAAGGTTAAAAGGAATCCAACCTTATAGTTTATATCAGCTATACTTAGGAATGAACGCATTCTATCTGAATGCCACTATGTTCATATTACAGATTCCCCAACCTCACTCGTGACTTCATTTTCGCATTTAACTCAATTCCCAATCTCATTCGGGTCATACAATAACCAAATAAGCACATTACATATGTGAAAACATGAATCATTTCTTACCCCGACCGGGACTCGAACCTAGGACTTATACTTACTAAGTCAAGGCGCTACCAACTACACACCACAGAAGGTTAAAAGGAATCCAACCTTATAGCTTATATCTGCTATACTTAGGAATGAACGCATTTTATCTGAATTCCACTATGTTCAGATTACAGATTCCCCAACCTCAGTGAGCCAATAACAGCTTTACGGCTGCTTTTTGCCAGCGAAGAACATGGTAATGGGGAGTTCCTGTCGCTGTTTCTTTTATTGTTGGAAGATGTCTTGTAAGGAATCATGGCTTCGTCGAGAAGATTGCGGAAGGTCACCGAACGAACCATATTATCGTCATGTTCCTGCGAGAGTTGTTGGACTGCTTACCCATGTTCATACATGGCTGCTAGACGTTCGAGTGTAAGGCCAGGTTCTTCAATTTCTTTGTGCGTTTCCTCAAGTTCTTCTTCTTCCTCTTCTTCGCTCGCTGATTTTGTCATTTCTTCCAAGTCTTCATCAGTCAAAGGCTGCAAGTGGCAGTCAATCAGTTCATTCACATCTTCTTGAGTCATATCTTTAAAGCCTTCTCCTCCTAGCAGTGCAGCCAACTTCACAGCTTTCGCAACTGCCGAGTTATGGACTTCGTCAGGAGCACATCCCATGTAGTCGTAGATGACTTCAGGCCACAATTGCTTCCAGCTGGCATTGATTGTGTCTTGCTTCATCTCTTTGATTGCATTCTGAATATTTTGAAGGCATGTTAGCAATTGTGTAATTATGCCAGTAAGTCTTCATTGAGAATTTTTTGTCCGCATCCATGGCTTCAACCAGGTTCGCTTGGGCATTTCGTGTGTATAGGGCCTTGAACGCACGAATAACGTCTTGATCCATATGCTGAATCAGTGACGTCGTATTCGGTGGCTGGAACTCTACTTGAACACCGTCATATTGGAGATTAGTTGCGTGGCCACCAGCATTGTCCATCAAAAGAAGGACTTTAAATTCAGGGCCTTTTTCCGCAAGATAAATTTTGACCTGAAGGATAAAGTATTGGTGAAACCAGTCCGATGTGAGGCTTTTCATGATCCAGGCCTTAGGGTTACGCATCCAATACACTGGCAGCAGATTCTTGTTTTTATTCTTCAGAGCCCTAGGGTTCTTTGACATATAGATAAGCCCGGGCTTTAACATGAAGCCCGCAGCAATCCCGCACATGATGAGGGTAACGCGGTCTTTGTGTGCTTTAAATTTAGGGCTTTGTCCATGTAATCTTCTGCTGCAGCTGTATTTGCAGAGGCAGCTTCGCCATAAACTGAAACGCTCTTTAGGCCAAAGCGCTTTGAAATTTGGCGAACCATCCCTTGCTTGCAACAAACGATTGTTTCCTCGGTGGAGAATCGCTGGAGGATCCTGGTTGTGGGTCGTCGATATCTTCTGCTCTCTCCTCCTCCTCACGGTCGCCACTGTCATCGTCAGGTTCGTTTGCAACGAATGTCTCGTACAGTTTCTTTGCCTTTATTTATATGATATTGCTGTCTATGCTGATCTTCTTTCTGCAATCAGCAATCCACAGAGCCAAAGCAGATTCCATCCGCACTATTATCTTATTGTGGGGTGTTACGACCCTTTTCGCCGATTTACTAAATGAAATAGTCGCTGTTTTCTTGATATTTGCCTCGTCCTTTTTGATGTAGCGAACAGTATCTTCATTGAGGCCAAAATGGCAGGTGACATCCGCAAACCTTCTTCCTTCTTTCAGCATATCTAACAGTTTCACCTTATCTGTTATGGTTAACATCTTCCTTTGCCACTTAGGCTCACTACCAGAAACCTTAGAAGATGAAGGACGCTTGGGAGGCATTGCAAAGGTTGAACTACGTGAGTAAAATAAATAACAAGCACATCGTATTAAAAATAAAAGGCACAATGCGAACGGCGCACATGTAAGTTAGACTAAACGAGTGAGGCGAGACAATGGAAGATGATGGGAGAACCAAGCTTCAATCAAAAAGCCAATCCGACCCCATGATGCAGAACATACAGAAAAACAATTATGTGGTTTGTCATTTCCCACCCTTTCATCCAATAGCATTCCATGAACTATCTCACGTAGGTGCTAGCCTTTGCGTTTTCCAAGACGCCAATACATTGTATGCTATCGTGCAGTATTTCACATGGTGTAATACTGTGAGTTATATGTTTAAATTTATGTTTTTTTACTATATTTTACTGTTTTATTACTTTTAGGCTAGGAAATATTTTTTTTATTAATAAAATAATGAAAATTTCAATATGTACTAGCTCATGTAGGTGCGACCCTTTTCATTTTCCGAAACGCTGAAACTGGTATCGTATATTACATGGTGCAATACTGTGAATATTTATGTTTTTTACTATTTATTACTGTTTTATCATTCTTAGGCTAAGAAATACGTTTTTTTTATCAATAAAATAATGGAACTACTGGAAATTTTCATATATACTAGCTCACTTAGGTAAGACCCTTTGTGTTTTCCGAAACGCCGATACCGATATCGTACTTTCTATGGTGCAGAGCTACATGTTAAAATTTATGTTTTTTCACTTATTTCTTACTGTTTTATTATTCTTAAGGGCTAAACATGCGATCAATATTACTGACAGTATTTCCTGTACTGTCATTATTACTGTCGGTGTGTCCATCATATGGACGTAGTAGTTCACACCAATAGAATAGTGTCAGTATTTTTACTGACAGTAATAATGATCGTCTGTACCCCCCTTTAGGCTGGGAAATAAATTTTTTTTAGCAATATAATGAAATTTTTTTTCAATAAAATAATGAAAATGCTGAAATTTTTATTTTTTTAATATATTAATATTTTCGCATATACCCAGAAAAAAAAACGCCAAAAAAACCACAATGCACCGAATTCGCAATAGGTGAACCATGATATAGCAAGGGATTACTGTATATATATATATAATATATATATATATATATATATATATATATATATATATATATATATATATATATTAATCCCTCGCTATATTGTGGTTCACATATTGCGGATTTTTTTTATTTTTTATTTTATTTTATTATTATTTTTTTTTTAATGATTGTGACACCAGGACGGGCCAAAAAATAAAAAATAAAACAGCCTTTATCAGGCTGTAAAGAGAAACAGATGTGAAGGGGTTATAAAAGATGTGTAATGAATATCCAATTCTCTGCTGGGTTTTAATATACCTCTGCATTACTTTCATTATGTCTATTCTAAAAATTCTCCTTAGATATTATTATTTATGTTATTATTGGCAACAATAATTTTCCTTTGATAATGATTGTGGAGATTATTATCATTTTTATTATTGTTAATATTATTATTATTATTATTATTATTATTATTACTATTATTTTTAATATTATTATTGTTATTAAGGGCTCATCATTGTTTGTACGTCTGTAGGTTTATTTACTTTAATTAATAACTGTGTACAGTGCCCCTCCTAGATGGCTGGGGCAAAGGGATTGTGGGGGGTTGGGTAGAATAGAATGTTGGAGAGAGAGAGAGAGAGATGCATCCTTTTAAAGTTCCATCAGGAACTGAAGACAGTGAGTTAATTAAATGGAGATAAGTTTATTATCAGATCTCTCTCTCTCTCTCTCTCTCTCTCTGACGTAAGGATTTACTTACTACGTTATAATTATAATTATGGTAGCGTGGTTGGTGAAAAACATCTTCTTTATATTGCTTTATTCTTATTTTAACATCTATGTACTCAGAGCTCCTATTACTACAGTTCCTGTCACGACTAATTCCTGAGTCCCACCCCAAAAGGGGGAGGCTAACTCAGCTGTACTGTGTTAACTCTGCTGCTGGCAAGGCCCGGTCTCTAACTCAACTGTGTCTGCCCTGGGTGGTTCTTGAAATACCCCAAGGGCAGGGCGTGGCTTGACATCCAGTCCTGCCAATGAACTCAAGTGACATCCAGTCCTGCAAATCAACTCCAGGTTCGAAGTGGATTCCCGCCTATAAGGGGAGGAGCTATTTCAACAAGCCTATTGCAAAGGAGTGGGTGGCAATTGTCTATTGCCATTGGGTATCTCCCCAAGTCACTACATACATATAGGTCAAATGTTCGTGTGTGGTATTGGGAATAAAGGACTTGTTTATATCTCACACCCTCTTGAGATACTTGACGCCAGATGCCGAGTCCCATGGGACCAGCCATATATCTTCGTGACCCTTTTAACATAGGCCTCATCCCAACAAACACTGGAGAGAGTGTTCAATGTTCCCTTTGACCTGTAGCAAGACTTTAGTCATGCGACATCCCTCCCCACTACACTGAAATATCTCTTATTTCAGTTTCATCATTCTAACTAACATTTGTTTACAATAAAAACGGGGCCAAATTATTTAAGCTATTATCTAAGAAATCCTATTTCTATGAACTCTAAACAGATTACACGAACATAGTATATATATATATATATATATATAGTAATTCTACAGACAACTAGAGCATGCAGAGTCTATTTCCTTGTGGGAAATCTTTAATACAAACATATTCTTATATTTAAACAAAAGTAACCTTAATCAGTATAATTTCAGTGTGTAACTAATATCAAACATAAATTAAGATCAAAAGTCAATTTAAATCAAAACGTTAATTCATCTACTTCTCTCGTTTCTTCAAAAGACAAAATTGAGTTAGTTACAGTAAAATTATGACTCATGTAGAACATTAGCAAACAAATGAGGTAGAGTATTGGCATGTATACACATTTAAAATGATATAGACCATAACATCAATAGTAATTTCTATAAGAAACCTTATCTTAATAATTTCTACTCCTATCATTATTAGGGGCATTAATTTATCTTAAAATTAAGCCTTAAAAACTACTCCTGAAACAAAACATGTTTTACTGTGTGTAAAGTCAAAACATTTACTATTTCAATATGCAATTACTATTCAGAGACCAATTAATATAAAAACTTAATGAACATAAAGATTAAATCATAATTCAAACAAGAATAATACTAAAGCAAAACTATGATAATATCTAAGCAAAACACTGATATTATTCAAGCAGAAAAGCAACTTATTACTCTTAGTGCAAATCATACAATTTATCAATGGCACTTATTCAAAAACTATATCTAAGGGAGACTGAGTTTTCGCTTAAAATTATCTTAAAGCTAGTAAAACAAAAAAAATAAAAATAAAAAAAATATTTTGTCTTTTAGCACAGTGGACAAAGACGGTGGGGACATTTTCTTTCCCATTTTTTCAGTTCTAATACGGGGGTAATTTTAATTAACTAATAAGGGATTTTTAAATACCCTTCTTTCTCTCTGGGATTTCATTAATTCGTTTACATGGCTTTTTTGAGTTTTTTTTTTTTTTTTTTCGGACTAGGACGACTTTTGTTTTCTCTGTCCCTTGCTCATGAATTCTTGCTAGGCGCGATTCCACGGTTTCTCTCTGGGATTTCATTTTTTTCACTCCCCCGCCGTCCTTGCTGCAGGCCCAGGTTTGTTACCATAAATTATCTCCTTTCCAAAATAGGCAAGACAAAGAGGAAGCGATCGGCACCTTTCTAATCCTTCCAGCCTGGCTTTCTCGTCCCGCCCTCGGCCGATCTTGACTAAGACCACCACGCAGGAGACCTGCAACGTCACAGCGATTCTCTTCCGTACGGCAATCCACACGTACCTTCGAAGCAGACCTCGGGATGAAAATTTGAACCTATGTCACTACTACAGTTGTAAGAAAGGTTCCCTATGACTTCAGGGTACCAACAATGGCCATACGTTGGTAAATGAGGCTATACTTTGCCTCCCCTGCAACTGCAAGTGATTGCAATCTCTATTCAATGGGCACTAGGGACTTGTCTGAGCGGACAAAATCTAAAGACTTTTAGAGCTTGCAGGTCGGGGCTGCCTAGGAATAGGGTGGTAATGGAAGGTATGTGTCTACACAACTAGATTATTATTCCAAGATACTTAGGACTTAGCTGAGAAACTGCTACACAGCATTACTCTACTATAGACATCAAAAAGAACAATCACTAAATGCTGAGAAAAACCACTAAAGAAATATTCTTATTAGCTGTGGCTACAGTAATATCAAGTATGAATTCAGATAAAAGATACAAATCATCAGGTTACTGCTGATTTCATTTCAAAAATAATAGTTAGCAACAGGCCATTGAGAGATAGCAACAATATCAGTCAACATAATAACATTACTAATAATCATGATCAAAATAAGAATAATAAACAATAAAAATAAACATACTAAATCAGAAATATCAATATATATATACAATGGAGACTGGCATTCAGAAGTAAGAACAGAGTTCTATACTTATACTTCATAGTAATGCTCATTCTAACACAGTCTCCTTTACTATTTAAATTCCTGCTGTCATAATCTATGTATATGTATAGAGCATAAGTGGCAACTCGCTGGCTCCACAATTTGTCAATGGGAGTTTTTATCTATTCTCTAAACAGTTGCGATATGTGGAGAAAGTATTTATGCAAAAGTCAGTACTACCGATGTCTTAACAGTATTTATGCAATAACAGCATGCAAAAAATTTATCAACTGAAATAAAATGTAGGCACAATTATCGCCTAGCTTCGCTGGAAAAAAACACAACAAAAAAATCAAAGACGGCTACATTCTTTTAGCATTGAACGGAGCCTCTGTCAGGCTCAGAGTCGAGTGAGAGAGAGAGAGAGAGAGACTGGGCGACCGTGAAATACGTTGCGGTTTCCACCCATGTGTCAGCTGAGACTGGCCTCTTTCTTTTACTTGTACTGAAAATAAAAAAATCATCGCAGAGTATTTCTAAAAATAAAATAATAAACAAATGGAAGTGAACAAACTTTAGGAATGACTATCGATAGAGTTTTACGTTTATTGTCAGCGGCTATTCTCATTCCCTCATTAACAAAAACAAAAGCAAAAAGAACTTAGTGTACAACTGCAGAACTGTCGAAGCATAAATCCATTCCTTTCTGTTTAATCTTGATAAGGACTTTACTGTAACAGCATACACATCCTTGTCTATAATGACAATCCTTTTCTTGCTATAAATCAGAGGGTTGAGTTGAAGCACACACACTCTGATGAAATTAAAACAAAAGATTAAAATCATATGGGACACTATCCCTACTACTATCAACAAAAGTACAAATATCTTTTTCTTAACAGACGTCTTATAATGACTTAAATATCATTAGTTTTAAATTTAGAACTCAGCAGATAATCTCTAATAATCTCAATTATCTTTAATTAGCTCAATTGTAATCTAAAATTCATGAAAATGATAGGGATTAACCATAGTTATCTCTAGATAATCTTTTCCCAAACTCTTTAAATAAGATTTTAAAGATTTCTTCAATACAAAAACTATATAACAAAAACGGGAATCTGGAAAAATATAAAAAGTCTGTCCCTGTGTATGCAATAATAAAAACAAAAAGTATATTTCATTAGCAACAGTAAAGAATGCATTTTGCTTAAGTTTCAAAATCTCGTACGGAGTTGTACATAAACAATTCAAACATAAAATATATATATTCTTTTACTATCTCGAATTTGACTTATAACTGCTCTGTCTGTTTGCTTTTACGGGGGTGCGCATGTGGGCGCTGTTTTCTCCCCTGTTCTTTTGGCTTCTGGATAAACTTCTGCTCTCTCAAATACGGGATACAGCTGTGTAACATTCTTGTTGTCATTTCGTGTCAGCTCTCACTCTTTCTTTATGACCAAGCTGAAATAATTTTGATAAACATTATCATGGCTAAAACTCGCAAAGTTTTATTTTATAAATCTACATATCTCTTCAGACAAATAATGTATATACTGCAGGTAACAAAGAAAATAAAGAATCATTCATAGATTCACGTCCTTTATCACGTAACATCTATCTTGGAATCTCTCGGAAATCGAATAATAATCTCATTGGCGGAGTAGGGGACAAAACAAAAATAAAACAAACTTGGCATCTCAACCATATCTGGGCAGGTGGAGAATCACTTTCTCAAACATATCCCTCAATAGATATTGCAACAGCGCATCACCTCCCATAAGTATACTCTGATATGGCATGCATAAGGACCTGGCGGAGCAGGGGAACGATCCCCGTAGAGAGACCCCAATCATGTTTCCTAACGGTGCTTTCTGCGATTTCACCCCCTAGAGCAACCCCCCCATTATACCCCCAGTCATTCATACTCATTCTCTGCCTCACTCGCTGCATCATTTACAAAACAATCGTCCCCTTCTGTAAAATTCCCTTTAATTTACAACGTTGGTTGTAAGAAGAGTAAGGGTGAAATCTCGGTTGGGCCGCACGGTCACAGACTGCCTCACCAGTCCTAAGTCCCATTCTAACGAACAAACAAACATTCTACTCCCTTGAAGCTACGTTTGGGTGACACTGAAAAACCTTCCCTATTCTAGGACAGCACAAATTACTCTAATTTACTCTTACTTTCACCTGCATAGCGTGAAATTAAAAAACTCATCTCTAACTAATATCACGAAATTTCTTATTCTTCAAAAAAAACATGCCACACACGTTTCGTAATATTAATTCCCCATCATCATAACACAAAAAGAACGATCTGTCATTTATGTCTTTCTTTCGCTAAAACATTCCTCCCGCGGAGAAAAAAAACAAACAAAAAAAGAAAAAAACCTTAAAAACAGATTTCACGTATATTACTCACTATAATTCTTACACTTAAGAAATTAATATACTGTAATAGTGATTTCACGTGCGTTAAATTTGTCAATTAAAAATCGATACATTCGCGTTCTTAAAATTCAATCTAAGCATTAATACAAATAAATGGAACACACTTCCAACGCAATTTCTTTATATTACTCAAATTATAACAAAAATGGAGTTTATTACTGCTTATAGCTATTAGTACAAATTATCCGTGTTAGTAATGGGTACAGAAATTCTACTTTTATCAACTTATTAAGCGCCACACCCCTTATAGGCGGGTTGGCTGAGTCAAAGCATAACTACAAGATAAAATGGCGGCGTCCACCGACCTCAATTTCTTTTAATAATTGTCCCATTACTCACTGGATACAGATCACAAGTACTTAGCTATTTTAAGGAGGTGGTCCTGAAAAACTTCATGGCAGAAGGCAAGGAAGGAGGGGGTTTTCCTTTCTGGGCGCTGGAGGTTCCCGTCCAATTCTCTATCTCTCGAGTAAAATCGACGAATCGCCATCTTCTTGGTCGGATCCGGCAACTTATACTTCTTGTAATGGGCATTTTCACTCAATGCCCCGGTCACACTTTGGCTCAGTGCGACGGTGACTTCCATGAATACTCTCGTTGATACTTTTACTGCTGGGGAGGGGCCTTGCCAATACGGAGGCGGGGGAGAGTGGCTGGATCTCATAATATGATACTGTAAGTGAAGGGGGAGCTCTGACTTTCTCGGTGTCACTCTCTCACTGCTGGTAAGCGTCTTGAAGTTTCTTCACTTGTACTTTTCTTCCATAGATGCTATATATTTTTTTTCTTCTTTCTCTTCGGTAAAGTATCGGCGTGGATTGATCCCGAGCTGTTCACCACTGACGTAAGGATTTACTTACTACGTTATAATTATAATTATGGTAGCGTGGTTGGTGAAAAACATCTTCTTTATATTGCTTTATTCTTATTTTAACATCTATGTACTCAGAGCTCCTATTACTACAGTTCCTGTCACGACTAATTCCTGAGTCCCACCCCAAAAGGGGGAGGCTAACTCAGCTGTACTATGTTAACTCTGCTGCTGGCAAGGCCCGATCTCTAACTCAACTGTGTCTGCCCTGGGTGGTTCTTGAAATACCCCAAGGGCAGGGCGTGGCTTGACATCCAGTCCTGCCAATGAACTCAAGTGACATCCAGTCCTGCAAATCAACTCCAGGTTCGAAGTGGATTCCCGCCTATAAGGGGAGGAGCTATTTCAACAAGCCTATTGCAAAGGAGTGGGTGGCAATTGTCTATTGCCATTGGGTATCTCCCCAAGTCACTACATACATATAGGTCAAATGTTCGTGTGTGGTATTGGGAATAAAGGACTTGTTTATATCTCACACCCTCTTGAGATACTTGACGCCAGATGCCGAGTCCCATGGGACTAGCCATATATCTTCGTGACCCTTTTAACATAGGCCTCATCCCAACAAACACTGGAGAGAGTGTTCAATGTTCCCTTTGACCTGTAGCAAGACTTTAGTCATGCGACATTCTCTCTCTCTCTCTCTCTCTCTCTCTCTCTCTCTCTCTCTCTCTCTCTCTCTCTCTCTCTCTCTCTCTCTCTCTCTCTCTCTCTCTCTCTCTCTCTCTCTCTATTTGTTTGGAGTTTATCTAAGTTTCAAGATAGTATTATTAATATTCCTTGATTCTGAACACTATTCTATATGCACGAAATCTTAACATAAACAGTGTCAACTGAGAGAAAAAGAAAACATATATAATTTGTTCAAAGATAACGTACATCATACTGTATTCATGGGTAACTTAAATGAAATACCTTTATATATATATATATATATATATATATATATATATATATATATATATATATATATATATATATATATATATATATATATATATATATATATATATATATATATATATATATATATATACACTAAATGCTATTTCCCTGATGATATTATATCGAAAGTTTGTTTGCTGTTTGCTGTTTAACAGAGAGAGAGAAACATCTTTAATTAACTCTTGTTCATTCAACCAAAACTACATCATTTATTGCAAAAATAATAGTTTAATGACAAATTCGTAATAATAGTAATAATAATAATAACCATAATAATCTCCACAATCATCATCAAAGGAAAATTATTGTTGCCAATAATAATAATAATAAGATCTAAGGAGAATTTTTGGAGTAGACATTATGAAAGTAATGCAGAGGTATATTAAAACCCAGCAAAGAATTGAATATTCATTACATATCTTTTATAATCCCTTCACATCTGACAGGTCATTACACTCCATCTCTGTTTCTCTTTACTTTATGTATTCTTCATGCCCAGACCCGATAAAGGCTGTTTTTTTTATTATTTTTTGGCTGTCCTGGTGTCACAATCATTAATATTTTTTTATTGATTTTTTTATTTTTTGTTTAATTATTTTTTAATGGTGTTCCTACTTCGCGGAAATTCACCTATCGTGGGTGGTCTTGGAACGGAACCCCCACGATAAACGAGGGGTTACTGTATATATACACAGTCAACTCGCTTTTTACGCGTTGCCATAATAAGCTAAATTGGAATAATGCCTCCAAAAAATAATAGTAAAAATAAATGTGAAATGTGTGAGCGCTAGAAAAAGCAAAAAAAATGGTTGTTTAGTAACTAAGCGATCGCCTCTGAGGCACATTCCCACCATGCTGCCATGTGCTTCAGTCTCTCTTCACTCAGTATTAACCCCAACAATAACCAGTGGTTTGCTCATCCCCTTCCTCCTCCTCTTCTCCTACCGCTTAAGTCTTCTCCTCTTTCTTCTACCGCTTACGTCATCTTTATTTATGTTTGCAAATAAGGGTTTGTTCTCTGGGTGCGTTAATTTTTTTTTGCTGTACAGTATTTTTTGGAAATCTCTATATCTTTTATAATGTACAATCTTTGTATATTAATGTAAATAACTACAGGTATTCAGCTTTATGTACTTTCTTTTACTTATATCTTTGGCATAGTGTGTTTGTTTTTTTTTTGTTTTTTATGAGTGTGACACCGGGACAGGCAGAAACCATCCTCATCAATAAAGGGCCGGGCACGAGAAAATTCCAAGACGAAGGAAAAGAAAAAGGTTAAGGACAAGGCATAGATGAGGTAATGTCACACAAAGGATATATGGAGGACTAGGCTCTGAGATGACGATAGATCTGATTTTTGAAGGATAAAAGGTTATAAGAATTAGGAAAGACAGAAGGAGGAAGAGAGTTCCAGAGTCTGGAGGTAGATGGGAAGAAGCAGTCGCTGTACCGACCAATCCGCGAGCTACAAATCTCCACATAATACCTGTTAGATGAGGCTGCTTGGTGAGTATTACACAGCCTCGGCAGTGGAGGAGGGATGCAACTCGCCAACTCATCAGAGCAGCGATGGAAGTAGTAGCGATAGAAAAGCGAAAGGGAAGATACCTTATGGCGAAGAGGATCATTAATGAGTCTGACTGCCTTAGATTCAACCCTATCAAGAAGATAAGTAAAGGAAGAAGCACCCCAGATGTGTGAGCAGTATGCTAAGCAGGGATGGATAAGACCTTTGTAAATATTAAGTAACTGCAAAGAGGAAAAATAATGAAGAAAACAAAACAAAACTCCCAATTTTTTGGATGAAGATTTAGAAATTTGGATTATGTTATTCCTCCAAGACAAGTTAGAGGCTATATGGATTCCTAATATGTTGATAGAGTTAAGAGGTTAAATTTCATTAGTTTCAAAGAAAATAGGGTTATCAGGAGGATAAGAAGACAAAGAGATAGCCAGAAACTGTGTCTTGGAGGCATTGAATTTAACTAAATTTTGAGTGCCCCACTTAGATACTCTCTGCAAATCGGAGTTAAGAGTAGAAGAAAGAGTGATACGAGATTGATTAGGAGTAACAGATGAAGGTTGTGAAGAAAAGGCAGAGGAAAAGTGAAGGGTAGAATCATCAGCAAAGGCATGAATAAGAAAGGAAGATGGGGATTGTAGAAGATCATTGATGAAGGGAAAGAACAGAGCCCTGTGGAACACCACTGGTAACAGAGAAAGGGCTAGATGTCGCGCCATCAACGACTACAGATATAAAACGGTCAGTAAGAAAACTGGAAATCAGAACAGAAAGAAGGGGTAAAGCCATAGGCAGAGAGTTTGGCCAACATAGCTTTGTTCCAGACTCTGTCAAAAGCCTTAGAGATATCAAGAGCGACGACAAAGGATTCACCATAGTTCTTCAGAGAAGATGACCATACATGAGTAAGATAGGACAGGAGATCACCAGTGGATCTTGCCTTGCAGAAGCTGTACTGGTGATCGGTGATAAGTGAGTTAGATTCAAGATGTTTCAAGAAGTGAGAATTGAGCAAAGTTTCGAAAACTTTAGCAATAGAGGAGGTTAGAGCAATTGGTGGGTAGTTAGAAGGAATAGAGAGGTCACCCTTCTTAGGAACAGGTTGAACTAGAGCATGCTTCCAAGATGAAGGATAGATACTGGTTGACAGAATGAGGCGAAAAAGACTGCAAAGCACGGGAGCCAGTTCATCTGCAAACTCCTTGAGGAACCTTGCCGGGATTCCATCGGGACCAGATGCCTTGTTTGTCTTTAGCGAGCGAAGAACCTTATGAACTTTGCGTGAAGAAAGGATAAGGGAGGGCATAGGGTTAGAGAGGGGTAAAGACTGAGGAACAGGTGCACTGGAATCGTTGATAGAAGAGTTAGCAGATAAATGAGAGGCAAAGACAGTGGTTTTGTCAGTGGGAGAGCAACCTATTGAACCATCAAAACGAATGAAAGGGGGAAGGCTTGAGTTACAGAAGTTTTTGAAGAGGTTTTTGGCCAAGGACCAGAAGCATTTGTCAATGGGAGAGGAGTTAAGGTCATCAACTTTCCTTCTTATAAAGGAAGCCTTAGACCTTCGAATCTGAGCTGTACAGCGATTCCTAGCTATCATAAAAGCAGAGCGAGTTAAATTGGAAGGAGAGGCTATGTAAGATCAGTGAACCTGATTCCTAGCCTGAATAGCCATGGAGCAGGCACGGTCAAACCAAGGTGTAAGGGGAGAGAAGGTTTTTTGTAAAGAGGGGATGTACGCCTCCAAATCCGCAGTCATGATCTCAGAAACTTAGAGCTACCTGATTAGGGTTGCGGGACCGAAAGCAGTATTCATCCCAAGGGAAGTCAAAGAGAAAGTTACGCAAACTTTCATGTTGGGTACGTTCGAAGTGCCAAAGGCGGTGCTGAGTGGGAAGGATTGGTGGTGGGGGAGCGAAAATGGAGGAGACTCAGATCATAGAATGGTCAGATTTACCAAGAGGGGAAAGCACAGAATAAGAGTAGTTAGAAGGGTTAGAAGTAAAAAATAGGTCAAGAGTGTTTGCAGCATATTCGTGACGATCAGGAACACGAGTAGGATGTTTGATAATTTGCTCCAGATCGTGAGTAATAGAGCAAGGGCCACCCGCCCCATCAGTGAGAGAAGAATGTAGCCACTCACTGTGGTGTACATTGGAGATGAAGTCTCCAATGTAGAGAACTTCGGCATGTGGGTGAGAAGATAGCAAGGACTCATGGCACGAGGACAGATATTCAGATAAAGATACAAACTCGGTGGAGTTTGGAGAACATTAGCAGAAGCAAAGAAAGATAGTGGTAGTGGAGAGATAGACTTTTAGCCAGAGAACATCAAAGTCAGGAGATTCAAGGTCCATGAGCCTCGCAGTAGGAGTGTTAGTGTTGCAGTATGCACAGACCCCACCTTTGGAACGAAAACGAGTATACAGATTATAGTGAGAGATTTGAAATGGGTCAGTGGGAGCATGTATAGACAGCTGGGTTTCAGATAGGAGGAGGAGGTTAGGGAGGAAAGTGCCCAAAGGCTGTCCCACAGACAAAAGATTAGAGTTCAGCCAACGCATGTTAGAATAGTGAAGAGTGAAAGAAGCAGATCTATTGGGAGGTGCAAGGTTAAGGGCAGAACCATTATTACCACCAGGCGTGTCTGCCCTCAAGCCAATAGTGGAATCAACACAATCCTTGGAGATTCTTCGCACCCCTCTATGCCGGGTACTGGGGGCCATTAGCTGTGGACCTTCCATAAATAATAACAAATGTGAGGAATAAGAAAGTAATAGAGACATGTGAGGAATGTTGTGACTTGTCAAATGTAATGGAATAGCAAGAGATGTGTAATGAATATGCCAGAATATTCAGTGTAGATGTAGGCATGAGGAAAGAACCGTCCTGAAGGAAAACTCGACTTGGAACTGTCTGGACCAGTCCTAGTTGCATCCTAATACCTTCAATCGTAGTCTTCAACGGCCGGCTGGTGCCATGGCAACCTACTAAGCATTGAATGTATATTTGCCTATTATCATTGTTTCTTATGGTAAATAACTGGTTACATTACACGTCACTTCTGAGAACCTATCTTCGCGTTGTTCCAAGAGGTGAGTATATATATATATATATATATATATATATATATATATATATATATATATATATATATATATATATATATATATATATATATATATATATATATATATATATATATATATATATATATATATATATATCACAGTGTTCCCCCCTTATCGCGGTAGTTCGGTTCCGGGACCCGGTGCGAGACAGGAAAACCGCGGAGTAGGATCAACCTATATGTACATAGATATTTTAATTTATTTTTACGTTTACACTATATAAACCCTCCCTGTACTGTTAACATACCACCCTTTACTTCATAAATAACAGCATGCAATGTAAATTTATATGAATGTGATAGATAAAATTACAGTGAATGAAGTGGTAATTACATGACATACTCATGTACATAGGTATTTTACAATTATTTTTACGTTTATGTACTGTATAAACCCTCCCTGCACTGTTAAAAAAACACCCTTTACATTATAAATAACAGCAAGCAATGTAAATTTTTATGAAGGTGATAGGAAAACTTACCTTGAATGTGATGATGACGTGACATACATAGGTATTTTACAATTATTTTTACATTTACGTACTGTATATACCCTCCCTGCATTGTTAAAAGAACACCCCTTACATTATAAATAAGAGCAAGCAATGTAAATTTTTATGAAAGTGATAGATAAAATTACGGTGAATGAGGTGTTGATGACTTGACATACATAGGTATTTTACAATTATTTTTACGTTTACGTACTCTATAAACCCTCCCTGCACTGTTAAAAAAACACCCTTTACATTATAAATAAGAGCAAGCAATGTAAATTTTTATGAAAGTGATAGATAAAATTACGGTGAATGAGGTGATGATGACGTGACATACTAGGTATTTTACAATTATTTTTACGTTTACGTACTGTATAAACCCTCCCTGCACTCTTAAAAAAACACCCTTTACGTTATAAATAACAACAAGCAACGTAAATTTTTAGGAAAGTGATAGATAAAATTACGGTGAATGAGGTGATGATGATGTGACATACATAGGTATTTTACAATTATTTTTACGTTTACGTACTGTATAAACCCTCCCTGCACTGTTAAAAAACACCCTTTACATTATAAATAACAGCAAGCAACGTAAATTTTTATGAAAGTAATAGTTAAAATTGCGGTGAGTGAGGTGAAGATGACGTGACATACATATGTACGTGGTAGGTAACCTTACCGTGAATGAGGTGATGATCATCTTTCTTGACCCCGGAGGAAATTATTTTGCAGCCAATAAAAGCTTTACGGCTGCTTTTTGGGGGAGAAGAACATGGTAATGGGGAGTTGCTGTCATTGTTTCTTCATTTGTTGGAAGATGGTATGGTAAGGAATCATGGCATTGTCGAGAAAATTACAGAAGGTCACCGAACGAACCATATTATCGTCATATTCCTGCGAGAGTTGTTGGAGTGCTTTAAAATGTTCATACATGGCTGCCAAACTTTCGAGTGTAAGGCCAGGTTCTTCAATTTCTTCGTGCGTTTCCTCAAGTTCTTTCTCTTCTTCGCTCGCTGATTTCGTCATTTCATCCAAATCTTCATTAGTCAAAGGCTGCGAGTGGCAGTCAATCAGTTCATTCACATCTTCGGGAGTCATATCTTTAAAGCCTTCTCCTCCTAGCAATGCAGCCAACTTCACAGCTTTCGCAACTGCCGACTTCTGCACTTCGTCAGGAGCAAATCCCTTGTAGTCGTGGATGACTTCGGGCCACAGTTTCTTCCAGCTGGCATTGATTGTGGCCGACTTCATCTCCTTGATTGCTTTCTGAATATTTTGTATGCATGTTGCAATCGTGTAATTATGCCAGTAAGTCTTCAATGAGAATTCTTTGTCCGAATTCATGGATTCAACTAGGTTCGCCAGGGCATTTCGTGTGTAGAGGGCCTTGAACGCACGAATAACGCCTTGATCCATATGCTGAATCAGTGACGTCGTATTCGGTGGTAGTAACTCAACTTGAACACCGTCATATTGGAGATTGGTTGCGTGGCCACCAGCATTATCCATCAAAAGAAGGACTTTAAATTCAAGGCCTTTTTCCGCAAGATAAAGTTTTACCTGAGGGATAAAGCATTCGTGATCCATGCCTTAGGGTTATGCATCCAATACACTGACAGCAGATTCTTATTCTTGTTCTTCAAAGCCCTAGGGTTCTTTGACTTGTAGATAAGCCCGGGCTTTAACTGAAGCCCTCAGCATTCCCGCACATGGTAACGCGATCTTTGTGCGCTTTAAATCCCGGGGCTTTAGCTTCGTCCTTGAAGAGAAATGTGCAAGATGGCATTCTCTTCCAAAATAAGCCAGTCTCATCCATGTTGAAGACTTGCTCAGGAACATATTCCCCTTCGGCGATAATTTTCTTGAATTCGTTCGTGACGTAATTTTTTGCGGCAGCTGTATCTGCAGAGGCAGCTTTGCCATGCACTGAAACGCTTTTTAGGCCATAGCGTTTCTGAAATTTGAAGTACCATCCCTTGCTAGCAACGAACGGTTGTATCCTCGATGGAGAATTGCTGTAGGGTCCTGGTTGTGGGTCGTCGATTTCTTCTTCGCTCTCCTCTCCACGGATGCCACTGTCGTCATCGGGTTCATTTGCAGATAATGTCTCATACGGCTTCTTCGCTTTTGTTTGTATGATATTGGTGTCTAAGCTGATGTTTTTCTTTCTGCAATCAGCAATCCACAGGGCCAAAGCAGCTTCCATCCGCACTACTGCCTTATTGCTGGATGTTACGACCCTCTTCGCTGATTTATCAAAAGAAATGCTCGTTGTTTTCCTGATCTGTGCCTCGTCCTTTTTGATGTAGCGCACAGTAGATTCATTGAGGCCAAAATAGCGGCCGACATCCACAAACCTTTTTCCTTCTTTCAACATATCTAAGAGTTTCTCTTTATGTACAATGGTTAACATTTTCCTTTGCAGCTTAGGCTGACTACCAGAAGCCTTAGAAGGTGAAAGACGTTTGGGAGGCATTGCAAAGGTTAAATTGAGCGTGAAAACACAATCACAAGCAAAACGTATTAATAAGCACAACGAGAACGGCGCACACGTGAGTTAGACTGAGCGAGTGAGGCGGCACATTGGAAATTGGAGGGAAAAGCAAACTGCAATGAAAAAGCCAATCAGACCCCATGATACAGAACATACAGAAAAACAATTCTGTGATTCGTCGTCTCCCGACCTTTCAGCCAATAGCATTCCATGAACTATCTCACGTAGGTGAGAGCCTTTTCGTTTTCCGAAACGCTGATAGCGGTATCATATTTTACATGGTGCAATACTGTTAGTATGTATGTTTTTTTTATTATTTTTTACTGTTTTATTATTCTTAGGCTAGGAAATACTTGTTTTATCAATAAAATAATGAAAATTTTAATATTCACTAGGTCACGTAGGTGAGAGCCATTGCGTTTTCCGAAACGTGATACCGGTATCGTATTTTTCATGGTGCAATACTGTTAGTACTGTATTTATGTTTTTTACTATTTTCTACTGTTTTATTATTCTTAGGCTAGGATATACTTGTTTTATCAATAAAATAATGAAAACTTTAATATTCACTAGGTCACTTAGGTGAGAGCCTTTGCGTTTTCCGAAACACTGATACCGGTATCGTATTTTACATGGTGCAATACTGTTTACTATTTTTTACTGTTTTATTATTCTTAGGCTAAGAAATACGTTTTTTTTATCAATAAAATCATGAAACTACTGGAAATATAAATATATATGCTAGCTCACGTAGCTGCGACCCCAATACATTGTACACTATCGGACACTATTTTGCATGATGCAATACTGTGAGCTATACTGTACGTACGTATATCTAAATTTATGTTTTTTACTGTTTTATTATTCGTAGGCTGGGAAATAAATTTTTTTTTATCAATTATATCATGAAATTTTTTTTCAATAAAAAAATGAAAATACTGAAAAATTTTATTTTTTCAATATTTTAATATTTTTGCGTATACCCATAAAATAAAATAATAATTTATCAAAAAAAAAAAAACGCGATACAGTGAGAACGCGAACCAAGAAACACGATACAGCGGGGGAACACTGTATATATATATATACACACACACAGCTCTTGGAACAACGCGAGGATAGGTTCTCAGTAGTGACGTGTAATATGAAATTCACATAATGTAACCAGTCATATACCATAAGAAACAATGATAAGAGGCATGTATACTTTCCACAACTGCACATAAACCCACTATGCCAAAGATATAAAATGAGTAAAATATATTTTATAAGTACATAGCAAAGCAGAAAGATCTGTAGTTGTTTATATTAACATACAAATAGCGTAGAGTATAAAAGATATACAGATTTACAAATAAATACTGTACAGCAAAAAAAAATTAACAAACCCTTATCTGCAAACGTAAACAAAAATGACATTAGCGGTCGGAGAAGGAGGAGGAGGAGACTTAAGCGGTAGGAGGAGGAGGAGGAAGGGGGAGAGCAAACCACTGGTTGTTGTTGGGGTTTAATACTGGGTGAAGAGTGACGAAGTCATCGTATAGAACCGATGATTATCTAAGTCAAATTGATGTAAAATGCAACACAACGAAAGGATATCAAAACATCGTCATTTATGATATTATTTTACTGTGAATACTTACATAAAAGGGCAATTTTTTGCTGCATATAGTTTAGATTGAGCCCTTTCCTTTTACACCTGGCACCAGCACACATTAAAGTTGCCAGAAATGAA